>JASDQU010170969.1:9004-20408 GCA_032191745.1 Picea mariana | reverse complement strand
CTGAATTGAATACATATGCAGAATCCTTTGGAGTCTCTATGAAAATATTCTAATGGTGGTGATATGAGTTTTGTCTTCTTTCCTTGTATGTATTTCCTATGTTTCTAATTTCATTTACACTTTCCTCTGTTTCAATTGGATAGTTTAAAGGCCCAAAATTCATCTTGTGATGCTCTTGTCTGAAGCAATTTAAATTGTGTTAAGTTCTTCCTAACTAATTCATAATTCATTTCATTAATGCTCTGATGCAGTTACTTGTTTTCTTATTCTTCTTACACTCTACAAACTATAATTTATAACTCATATTCATCACCTCATTTAGCCTTTATCGTTTGGAGAGTCCTATTGGCTAGTCAGAGTTTTCATTCATTTTCATATTTTTTACTCCATAGCCCTAAGTGTCCCTCCCCTTCCTTGCCAGCAAATTTATAAAATCCCCCCAAAACAACAAACCTAGCCATTGATTGACAAAGAAACACCAAGTGACACTAGAGAGCCTTCCCTGAGTTGAGCAGGCTAGTACCCAGCTCTAAAGTTGGTTTGTAGGTTACCTCAATCGTTTGTTTATTATCCAAACAAATTTATAGAGTGATAATAATGTGGAGTTTGGTGATGATTCTAGGTATGTGGTGAAGGGAAAGGGAATAGTTACATTTCATCTTGAGTCAGGAGGTTTGTTAGATTCCCATGATGTGATTTACGTACTAGGTTTGAAGAAAAAATTGCTTCCAATCTCAACTATGAAGGATAGGGGTTTTTCCAACACTTTTCAGAGAGGGAAGGTATTCATATGTCCAGAGAAAGCTATACCATACAACACAATGGCCATTGGGGTTAGAGAGGGCACTTTATATAGGTTGTGGGGAAATCTTGTTCATGATTTGGTACATAATAATGACAACCTATGTGAGTTGTGGCATATGAGGTTAGGACACCTACTGTAGTATCCCCAAGACTGAGCCCCTATTTTAATTATGAATTTGTAAACATGTCTTGTAGGATGGTGAGCCGAGTGTTGATCAGATGGTGGGATTATGTGTTTATTAGGCCGTAGAGCCTAAGTGTTAAAGGCCAGCAGCCTGTTTTGTATATGTAATTATGCAAAATCATTAATAAAATATAAACATTGTAGCATGCAGATCGACCACGAAGAAAGAGTGATGGGGGACTAAGATTCCACAAGGTGGGTAAGGGAGGAGGCTAAGTGTTTGGGCCTAGGGGCTAAGCTTAGGGGCTTAATTCCCTAAGAATAATAATTTATTATTATTCCAAAGCTATGTGAAAGACATGTTTTTATCATAAGTCCTGGGAGAGGCAATGTGTGCAAAAGGGAATGCTTGCAGCTTCAGGAAGACAAGTGTCAACCTGGGTGCATGCATTTAAAAGCTGAAGTGTCATCTATGTTGGGGGTTCTCAAGTCATTCTTCCAACCTCCACATGGATTCGCTGTCCATTTTTCTTCCATCCTTAGCCTGAATTCATGAGGAATCTCCGTCTGGACCCGTTTTGTGTCTGTGTCTGCCTCTGCATAACCTCACACATCTAAGAAACCAGTGGGAATGGAGAAGTTGACCCGTGTGTCCTGTGAACCCAAGTTTATCCACACTGCAAATCCGAGTTCATGCTTAACCGTTTGGGTTGTCATCTTATGTGTCACCTGATTCGTGTTGTGTCTTAGTGGGACTGTTTTCATTTTTGGACGTCCATACCCAATTTCCTGTTGTTGTTGTCACTCGTGAGTTAACTAAATGTTGTTGATGTTGTTGTCATCCTTACCTTGCGGGAATTGAGTTGTAATTGGTTGAAGAAGAGGGTTTTTAGGCCTGTGGTTGAAGAGGCAGGTTGTCAGGCCTGTGAGAAGGTCTCTCCAGGTGAGAGAGTTTGTTGGGAAGTGGTTTTCTCCTAGAGAGAGTCCAACACCAGCTACGGAGCTCTGAGAATTCCTGATCTATCCTATTTCTGAGACCCTCAGAGGGAGGTGAAGAAACCAATGGACTGTGTGACAGTGAAGGTGTATAATCCTAGGTGGAACATGCATGTAGGGAATGAGATTTTGTGAGTAGTGGGCGTAAGAAGGCTCCTGGAGAGAATCCTTTCAATTGCACTATGCAGTGTTCATGTAACCTCAACCCAGTCTAGGATTCCCTTGCCCAGGATGGAGCTTGGTCCTAGTTCAGGGGTGACCCACTACTGAGCTTGATGAGCAGCGTGGTCTAAGGCTGGGAGGTTCATGGAAGGTTTGCACGTAGTTAGTGGAGTTACTCCAGTTTCAAAGATAAGTATCATTTCTGTGCTTAATTACTATATGTTTATGCATGTTTGTGATGCTTGTATCTTTTCATGTATTCCGCTATTATGCAGTAGTGGCATTTCCCTGCCTATTGGTGGTCGGGGATGTTACAAATTGGTATAATAGCTATGGTTTCAACACTAATATTGAATGGGCCATGTTCATGGTAGTTGAAGCAAAAGTTTTGGAAAAGAATTATTGTCAAGATGGACAAAATTCAGGTTCATAGCTGAGGTTTCAACTCTGAGCTTGAATAGACTAGATAAGTGGTCTTTGGACCAAGGTTGCAGGTGGAATTGGTGTCTAGAGGGACTAATTTCGGAATTTAGAACCTTCCTAAGTGCCAAGAAGTTACCTTGGTCGTGTTACGCAGATCAGGAGGGGTAGCGGTATTGTAAAACCATGATAGAAATGGTATTGAGTTGTAGAGTAATGTGGGCCGTAGGATCTATTTGGGAGAAGGGGAGACCTTCACGACCATCGGATCTAGAGAAGGTGCAGGAGGGTTATCCTCAAAACTTTTCGGAGTTCAAAAATCAGGAGAAGTGGGGTGCACTGAGGCATAAACCTCCGAAGTCCGAAGCTCTGAGGTCCCGGAAGAGATCTACATCGTAGATCTGAGGGGAGATATTGACTATTAGATATTGAGAAGTCGCGCTCGGGTTAGTCGCGAGAACCCTTCGGAATTTGCAAAATTGAGAGATTGGAAGTGAAGAGAGGTGAACACTCCTGAAGCAAGAAATCGCGAAGTGAATCTCAACCATTGGTGGTGGGAGAGATAAGGACCATCGATTATCCAGGGAGAGTTTAGAACTGCGAAAATCGGGATAAGGGGAATGTGTTGATGCACAAACTCCCGAACCCTGAAGTTTAGAAGTGATAGGGTAAACATGGTGGAATTGGATGATGTCGCCTGGGGTGACATGGACCTTCGTAGGCGTACCACGTGCCATCACCTTAGTCGGTGATAGTTGTACTATGTGGGCTCGGAGGATAGAGAAGTCAGAAGTTCAGAATTCACGATATTGGGAGGAAGCAAGCGTGAAAGCTTTCAGAACTCGAAGTTCCGAAGCTCTGAAGTCCTGACGTCCCGAAGCTCCAAAGTCCTGAAGCTTCATTGACAGAATTTCCACAGCAAGTGTCATTCATTAGATGTTGGGTAGATGTGGATCATTGATCCACCCTACTTCATGAGTTCATTAATTCAGAACTCCGAGAGTATGTGGTGATGTATTATGAAGACTTCGGAACCCGAATTCCTGATTAAGTACCTATTGATCTAGTGCTTTTTCATAGCCCGTGGTCACAGGATTTGGGGCTAAGAGAAAAGGGATAAGGCCTAAATTTATCATAGAGCCAAGCAGAGCTCGGAAAATTCATAAAATATGAATGTTTTCTGTAATCATATTTAGTTTATGAACTCTGTGGAATTTGTTAAGGAATGATGGCCTGACAAATTTCAGTTGTCTGCACGTTGTGTTTGCAGAGTTCAATGAGTGTCAGGACCGAAGCGAATTGACGCTAAGTGTAGAGAATGGAAGAGGCACAGACTACTTCCATTTCAGAAAATGAAGTAAAAGGGATGGACGTCCACTTGGGAGTTGAAGGATCGAAATCCAATGGACACGGAGAAGAGATAGATAAGGAAGGGCATATGATGAAAATCATTGAACGATTGCAAAAAGAAGCCCAAACTCATCAAGAAGATAGAAGAAATCTCATGAAATCTAAGGAAAAACAAGAAGAATTCAACTTAAAGTTGATGAATAGTCTGTAGAGAATAGAAAATAAGTTGGATAAGGAGAGTGATTCAAGGAAAACAAGGAGTCGTGGAACCCCTGAGATGAAAATAATATCTAGGAGTGTTAGAGGCATCATCGTCACTCCCCAAAACATTCCAATAAGAAAGCACACATTAGTTCAAGCCCATCTCCTACCAGAAAACATATGAGATCTAGAGTGGATGAACTGAAGGGGGAAATCAACAAGATTAAGCCTCCTAAGTTTAATGGAGAACACAAGAAGCAAGAAGATTCTGAAACATGGTTGCTCGGCATGAGGAAATATTTCCAACTACATAATTATTCCTCTCATGTCGAAGGTAGAATTGCAATGTATCAACTGAAAGGAAAAGCATCCATGTGGTGGGATCATCTTGTGCAGGTGCAACACATTAGAGAAAAAGATGTTACTTGGAAAGAATTCAAGAAGTATTTTGAAAATAAATACTTGACTAAGAGATATTATGACTGAAAGATGAAAGAGTTCTTTGAACTCAAGCTGGGAAACATGTCCATTGATGAATATGAACGAAGGTTCTTGGAGTTGTTGAAATATGTTCCATTCATCAAATATGAAGCTATCAAGATTCAAAGGTATCTGAGTGGACTTCCACCTTCCATTGGTGACAAGATCCAGTATGATGACCCTAAGACTATGGAAGAAACTATAAAGAGAGAAAATTTATTGTATGAGTAGCAAAGAGAAAATTCCACTTTTCAGAAGACTTGGGATGACCAGAAGAAGTTTAAGAAAGAGATGAGGCAGAAGGGAAACAAACCTCCCTTTTTCAGAAACAGTCCTCAAGGAAAACCATCATTTAGAGATCTGAGAATGGCTGATGTAGGGGGACAAAGGCCAAGTCAAACACCCATTCATTGTTGGGGCTGTCAGGGGAACCACAAGTACAGATATTGTCCCCACAAAAATGGCAAAGTGACAGTTGTCCATAATGTTCAACAAGTTGAAACAGTGGATGACATGGGTAGTATAATACCAAGGATATATGCATCCTTGGACAACAAGCAAGATGAGTTTCAATCACACATGATTGAAGTTGAAGGTATGATCAATAACCATGCCTTTACTATTTTAATTGACTCAGGAGCTAGTCATAGTTATGTAGATCCTAGAACGGTGGAAAGTTTGCATTTACCAAGAAGAAAGCATGAGAAATCTTGGTTAGTGCAACTGGCTACTGGAGCCAAGAGAAAGGTTGTTGAGCTGGTTAAATCATGTCTAGTGGACATGAATGGACTGAGTACTAAGGTGTACCTAAATATCTTGCCTTTAGGTTCTTACGATTTCCTAATTGGTATGGACTGGTTGGACCAGCACCACGCCATCTTAGATTGTCGTAACAAGGAATTCACTTGCCTGGATGAGGAAGGAAATTAGAGGATAGTCCAAGGAATTCCCAGAGTTGTTTTTGTCAGAGAAATATCATCAATGCAGCTGAAGAAGTGCTACAAGAAAGGCTGTCAATTATTTGTATCCCACTTGGAGAAAGCACCTGAGGATAAGGTGTCCAAGATCGAACACCATGCGGTACTAAAGGGGTTTGGGGATGTGTTCCAGGAGGTACTAGGATTACCCCTGAAGAGGGATATTGATTTCTCTCTAAACCTGATGCCTGGAACAACTCCAGTGTCGAAAGCTCCTTACAGAATGAGTACACCAGAGATGAAAGAATTGCAATTGCATCTTGAAGAGCTTCTGAAGAAGGGGTATATATGCCCAAGTGTGTCACCTTGGGGTTCCCTGGTCTTGTTCGTGAAGAAGAAGGATGGGACATTGAGATTGTGCATAGATTTCAAATAACTAAACAAAGTGACTATTAAGAACAAGTATCCTCTGTCGCGGATCAATGATCTCTTTGACCAATTGAAGGATGCTAAGATATTTTTTAAAATAGATCTTAGATCAGGATATCACCAGGTAAGAATACATGATGAAGACATCAGTAAGACCGCCTTCAAAAAAAGGTATGGTCATTATGAATTCACAGTGGTGCCTTTTGGGTTGTCAAATGCACCCATTGTTTTTATGTGTTTAATGAATGGTGTATTCAGGGACTATCTGGACAAGTTTGCCATAGTATTTTTGGATGACATCCTGGTGTATTCCAAGTTAGAAGAAGAGCATGAACAACATTTGAGGATGGTGTTGCGGGTGTTAAGAGAGAACCAACTTTATGCCAAGTTGATCAAGTGCTCATTTTATCAAAAGAAAATCCATTACTTGGGGCATATCACTTCAAAGGATGGGATAGCCATAGATCCTGAGAATATTGAGGCCATCAGAGAATGCTCGGCACCGAAAAATGTGGCAGAAGTCAGATCCTTTGTGGGACTAACTGGCTATTACAAAAGGTTCATTGCAGGGTTCTCAAGGATAGCTTACCCTATCACTTCCTTGCAGAGGAAGGAGAAGAAGTTTCAATGGACAGAAGAATGTGAGAGAAACTTCCAGTGATTGAAGCAACTGTTAACCAGTGCTACAATCCTAAGGATTGCAGATCTGAATGAATATTTTGTAGTGTGCACAGATGCATGCAAAGAAGGACTGGGAGGAGTCCTCAGCCATAAAGGATTTGTAATATGTTATGAATCCAGAAAGTTGAAAGAGCATGAAAAGAACTATGTCACTCATGATTTGGAGTTGGTGGCCATAGTGCACGCTCTAAAGAAATGGAGGCATTACCTCATGGGAAGGAAATTTGAGTTGAGGATAGACCATAACGGTTTGAAGTATTTGTTTGATCAACCAACCTTGAATTCTAGGCAGAGTAGGTGGTTGGAGTTTCTTTGTGAATATGAATTTGATATCAAGAATATTGTAGGAAAAGAGAACAAAGTGGCTGATGCGCTCAGTGGGAGAGTGCATGAACTACATGCTACAACCATTAGCATGTACCAAACTAATATTAAAAGCATAATTTTGGAAGCTGGCAATGTAGATTTGCAGTACCAGGAATTGGTAGCAAAGCTACAATAAGGTAAGTTGCTATAGAGAGTGGAAGATTAAAAGTTAGAAGCTGATGGAACATTCCTATACAAAAACAGAGTTTATGTGCCTAATGTCCAGGAATTGAAACTTATGATTTTGAAATAAATGCATAATGTGAATTATGTTAGGCACCCTAGATATCATAAAACTGTGGCAGCAGTCAAGAGCCAATACTTTTGGCCAGGTATGAAGAAAGAAATAACATAATACATCGCCAGATGTATGGAATGCCAGAAGGTCAAAGTTGAGCATAGGCACCCAGCAGGGTTGCTACAACCTTTACCCATTCTTGAGTGGAAGTGGGAAGTGGTGACAATGGATTTCATCACAGGATTTCCTAGCACCGATAAACAACATGATTCAATCATGGTAGTGGTGGACAAGCTTACAAAATCTGCCCATTTTATTCCACTAAAGACTACTCACAAGGCAACCAATGTTGTCGATATATTTATGAGGGAAGTGGCACGATTGCACGGTGTTCCCAAGACAATTGTGTCCGACAGAGACCCGAAATTCACCTCAAAATTATAGAAAGGGCTATTCAAAGGGTTCGGAAAGAATCTGAATTTCAGCACATCCTATCATCCTGAGTTGGATGGGCAGAGAGAGCGGGTGAATTAAGTGATAGAAGATATGCTAAGGATGTATGTGATAGACACACCATCTAAATGGGAATATTACCTACAATTGGTAGAATTCGCCTACAAAAATGGGTATCAAGCATCATTGAAGATGAGCCCATTTGAAGAACTTTATGGAAGAAAGTGCAATACTCCAGTAAGCTAGGATAACCCAGCTGATAGAGTAGTAGTCGGGCCAGATTTTCTCAAAAAAATGGAAGAGAAAATGTTGAAGATTAAGTAGAATTTGAAAGATGCCCAAGACAGGCAGAAGAGTTATGCTGATAAGAATAGAACTCATAGAGAGTTTAAAGTGGGTGATCATGTGTTCCTGAAATTGAAAGCCAATAGAAGTTCCCTGAGGCTGGGAAATTGTTCCAAGATGGCGGCCAGACATTGTGGGCCATTCGAAATCCTAGAAAGGATTGGACTAGTTGCATATATGCTTGAATGACCTACATCCATGACTATACATAATGTGTTTCATTTTCATTGCTTAAGAAATATATACCTAATGCTAATCATGTTATTGATTGGAATGTGATTCAGGTGGAGAAAGAAGGCATCTTGCAAGTGAATTTGGTCCGCATATTGGACCGGAAGAGCAAACAGCTCCGGAATCAAGCCATAGGGCTTGTAAAGGTCCAGTGGACCTGGTATGGTCCTGAGGATGTGACATGGGAGCATGAGGATGTTATGCAGACATAATATCTACATCTTTTTGAAGATTTTGGAAATCTTGTTGATACTATGTAAAGAGTTGCACTGAGGACAGTGCAAAAATAAGGGGAGGGGATTGTAGTATCCCCAAGGACGAGCCCCTGTTGTAATTATGAATTTGTAAACATGACTTGTAGGCTGGTGAGCCAAGTGTTGATAAGTTGGTGGGCTTGTGTGTTTATTAGGTAGGAGGGCCTAAGATTTAAAGGCCATGAGCCTATTTTGTATATGTAATTATGCAAAATCATTAATAAAATATAAACATCGTTGTGTGCAGACCGACCATGAAGAAAGAGTGATGGGAGAATAAGCTTCCATAGGGTGGGTAAGGGAGGAGGCTAAGTATTCGGGCCTAGGGGCTAAGCTTAGGGGATTAAGTCCTTGAGAATAATAATTTATTATTATTCCAAAGCTGTGTGAAAGAAATGTTTTTATCCTAAGTCCTGGGAGAGGCAATGTGTACAAAAGGGAACACATGTAGCTCCAGGAAGATAAGTTTTGACCTAGGTACATGCAGTTAAAAGTTGAAGCGTCAGCTGTGTTGGGGGTTCTTGGGTCATTCTTCCAACCTCTGCATGGGTTCGCTACCCATTTTTCTTCCATCCTCAGCCTGAATTCATGGGGAATCTTCGTCTAAACCCATTTTACATCTGTGTCTGCCTCTGCATAAACTTGCACATCTGAGAAACCAGTGGGAAGGGAGAAGACAACCTGTGTGTCCTGTGAACACAGGTTTATCCACACTGCAAATCCGAGTTCATGCTTAACCATTTGGGTTGATTTCCTATGTGTCACCTGAGCCATGTTGTGTCTTAGTGGGAATGTTGTTGTTTTTGGATGTCCATACCCAATTTCCTGTTTCTGGTGTCACCCGTGAGTTAACCGAATGTTGTTGTTTTTGTTGTCATCCTTACCTTGTGGGAATTGAGTTGTAACTGGTTGAAGAAGCGGGTTGTTAGGCCCGTGGTTGAAGAGGCAGGTTGTCAGGCCTATGAGCATCTCTCTCCAGGTGAGAGAGTTTACTGGGAAGTGGTTTTCTCCCATAGAGAGTCCAAAACAAACTACAAAGCTCTGAGAATTCCCGATCTGGAATGTTGTCAAGACCCTGAGAGGGAGGTGAAGAAACCGATGTACTATTTGATAGTGAAGGTGTATACTCCCAGGTGGAACATGCATGTGGGGAATGAGATCCCATAAGTAGTGGGTGTAAGAAGGATCCTGGAGAGTATCCTTTCAGTTTCACTGTGCAGTGTTCTTGTAACCTCAGCCTAGTCTAGGATTCCCTTGCCCGGGGTGGAGCTTGGTCACAGCTCGGGGGTGACCCACTACTGAGCATGATGAGAAATGTGGTCTAAGGCTGGGAGGTTCATGGAAGGTCTACACGTAGTTGGTGGACTTACTCCAGTTTCAAAGATAAGTATCATTTCTTTGCTTAATTCCTATATGTTTATGCATGTATGTGATGCTTGTATGTTTTCATGTATTCTGATGCATGTATGAATTGTTGTTAATTCTATTTAAGTCTGTATGATGGTAGTAAATCTATGTTAAATGTGTTAATTTTATTTAATACATATTATATATAAGTGTATATTCCGTAGTAGTGGCATTTCCCTGCCTGTTGGTGGTCGGGGATGTTACACCTACACTATAGGGAATTATCTATTCAGAGGGAGATTGTTACAGGTCTTCCAAATTTTAATATTGAGCAACAGGGAGTGTGCAAAGGGTGTGCACTTGGAAAGAATTCCAGGGCTTGTTTTTCAAGCAGCAAGAGTAGGCCCAAGGGAATCTTAGATCTTACCCACTCATATGCGAGTGGGCCAATGTTAGTAGCATCATTAAAGAGATCATCATACTATGTGATGTTTATTAATTATTTTTCTAGGAAAACCTGGATCTTATTTATGAAGACTAAGGATGAGGTCTTTAATCAGTTCAAATATTTCAAGGCTCGGATAGGGAACTAGACATGGATGAAAATTAAGGTCTTAAGGTCAGATAATGGGTGAGATTACACCTCCAATGACTTCAAGGATTTTTGCAAGGATGCAGGGATCAAAAGGGAGTTGGAAGTCTCATACAACCCTCAACGGAATGGGGTTGCGAAGAGGAAGAACCAGTCCATCATTGGTTCTGCCAAGACTATGATACATGATCAAGATTTTCCTATGTTTTTATGGGTAGAGGCTTGTAATACAACGATGTATGTGTAGAGCAATATTCCTCTTAGGATATTGGGGTACAAGACTCTAGAGGAGGCATTCTCAGGGGTGAAGCTAGAGATAAGAAATTTGAGGATATTTGATTGTCCAGTTTACATCCATGTGCTAGTGGAGACAATGATGAAGCTAGAGCCTTCAAGAAAGAAGGGTATATTTGTGTGGTACAGTGAGACCTCAAAGGCTTACAAGATCTTTATTCCAATGCATAGGAAGATAGTTGTGAGCATATATGTGAAGTTAGAGGAGAAATTAACATCTATGAGTACTCATGAGTCATCATCAGAGACAGAGGACAAGGAGTAGCAAGCTCCGAAGGATGAGAAGCAGACAGTAGTTCAAACTTCAAGTGGAGAGGGGGATTTATCCCCTTCCAGCCCTGTCAGGAGACCCATATGGATAGTATAAACATTGAGGGATGTTGGTGAGGCTCCTAGGAGTGTGGTCAGAGAGAGAAGGACTACAAAGAATTTTTCGAACTATATGGAAATTATGAGTAGCATAGTTAATGTTGAGCCTTCTATTTTTGAGGAAGCATCAGATCTGTTAACTCCCAAAGTAAAACCGTTCTTTCAGTTGAACTTTGTAGAGGATATCCTAAGCTATCGGTTGCATGCTCAACTAGTTTTCTGTTTTCATAGTTCAATAAAATTTTTGATACTTGGTTTTATCCAAAAGGTGGAAAAAAGCGACTTTCGGTGGTTTGGGCGAGCCCCCGGCGTGCTCATTAACCACCAAAAACGTTTGGTTTCGTCAGCAAA
>JASDQU010170966.1:8347-21091 GCA_032191745.1 Picea mariana | reverse complement strand
CCACCAATCTTTGACATGGGGAATGACTTTGAGGAGTGCAAAAGTAATCTTTTCTCTATTCAAAAATTTATGGACAGAAAAATACCCTTCTAGTAGATTCAACCACTTTTCTACACCATATGCGTCTAATTTACCTTCAAATATAGGAATATCGAATTTTATTTGTACCTTGAAGGGGGCGGCACCTCCGCTCGAAGAAGATGTGTCGTATGTTGGTAGTCGTCGAAGGATTTGCAAGAAACTATCCATCATCTCATTCCTCTGTTGCGTGAGGTCTTCCTCAAGCAACATTTTGAAAGGATTTCTTGTCCCTTCATGTTTCTTTTCTCCTACCATGAGAGGTCGCTTGGGCGTGCGAGAGCTTTGGTCCTCAAGAGAAACAAGATCGAGATACAATTCTTTGTACTCTGACCTCGTTGGGGACATGCATTAAGATGGAAAGGAGAAGACCGCTCTGATACCGCTGATCCATATTTTATGAGAATAATGAAATGACTATATATTATTAATAGATGCTTAACATAGAATAATAGAGATACAGTAAAATTGGTTTTCTATTCAATAAGGAAATAAGTTGAAACTGTAAAATGCAATAGAAAACAAGCTTATTGGAATGTTGGTGGCTTATCTCTGAGAAGAGATGTGACAGCTGTGCTCATTCACAAGAAGATGATTACAATGTGGCTCTGAAGGCCTTTTTATAATAAACAAGAGTGTCAAAAACCCTAGACATCCAGAAACCTAACCCTAGGAGATGAAGTGCCAAAATTCATGTGGGCCCTGTTTGGGTAAGTCAGTACATCAACTTCCTGGGGTCGTAAATTTTTCATACAATCTATGTTTTAGGTGTAAGATAGCCAGTTGGAAAGATCTATTAGAGGACTAGAACTGTTGATGAAAATTTCATGATGAAATTTTCTGACCAGAAGATACCCAATAGGTGCAAGGAGTTTAACGTCTACAATAATCATCTGTTAATAATTTAAGTGCACAATAAAGGTTGTTAATTCATTATTCAATGAAATCCAATTTCTCCCAACCCAAAAAAACGTCGTTTAGGGTCTCAAAACGGCTCCGGAAGTTCAGGACCTGAAAAACTGCTAAAAATAGTAAATTACTAAAATTGTCATAAAGTTGTTTTGAGCTAGCTGGAAAAGGTGGGTGGACATCGATATCCACTTGGATCAATGCGCCTCAAAGAATCAGGCAAGGCTAGTCGATAAGCCACGGGTTCTTTCTTTTCCACAACTTTGAAAGGTCCCACAAACCTAGGAGATATTTTATCATCGTTTCCAAACTTGATTGAACTCTTGTGCGGCTTTACCTGCAAGAAAACTATGTCGCCAACTTCATACTTGCGATCAATGTGATGCGCATCAACATAACTCTTCCATTGATCTTACACTTATTTAATCCTTTGTCTCATCGATTGCATATGTTCTTCCATTTCTTGAATCACTTTTGGTCCTACCAGGACCCTATCCTCAAGTCTATCCCAACTCAACGATGTCCGACATGATTTCCCATAAAGAAACTCAAAAGGTGCCATCTTAATGATACTTTGATATTTGTTGTTGTATGCAAACTCTACTAGTGGAAAGAAATATTCCCAATGTTTTTGTTGATCCATTACATACTTACGCAACATATCTTCCAAAATCTAGTTCATTCTCTCTATTTGTTCGTCTATCTTAGGATGATACGTTGTACTAAAATTCAGCTGCGTTCCCAACGCCTCTTGGAAACTGGTCCAAAAATGTCTTGTAAACACCGATCTTCGATTAGATATGATTATGATCCTTCTTGGTACTCCATGTAACCTCACAATCTCACTGACAAAATATCTAGCTATATCTGGCACCTGATACATCTTACACACTGGAATAAAGTTTTCACTCTTCGTCAGAGTGTCCACTACCACAAAAATAGAATCATCTCTCCTTGATGTGAGTGGAAATCCAACGATAAATTCCATCAAAATGAGCTCCCATTTCGATTCCAAAATAACCTATGGATGTAACAATCCTGATGGATGTCTATGTTCAGCCTTCACTTGCTCACATTATAGACATCTCACCATGTAAATAACTATGTCTACTTTCATTCCCTTCTAGAAGAATAAAGGCTTAAGGTTTTCCTTCATCTTCACGACTCTCGGATGAGCCATGTACACTGCTTGATGCGCTTCACTTAATATTGAAATTCTTAATTCGTCATTAGGCAGTACGTAAATTATTCTGTCAAATCTCAACAATCCATCATTGTCTAATGAATAAACTTCATACTTTGGTACCATCATGGTATCTTTTCCAATATTATTCTTAACGTCCTTATACCAATCATCATCTATCTGTAAAGTTAGAAAATTTTCTTGAAGATTCATCTTAAGCAATATTACTGAGAATATGTGTGGTCTCCGACTCAATGCATCTTCCACATTGTTCACTATTATTTTAATGTAATTAATCTCAAATTCGTATTCGCTAAGTAATTCTGACCAATGCCTTTGTCACGCGTTCAAGTCACTTTGTGTAAACATATGTTGCAATCCACAATGATATGTCTTTAATTCGAATTTTCGTCCAATCAGTTAATGTCTCCAAACTCTCAAGGCATATACAATTGCCAATAAATCCAAGTTGTGCATTGCATTGTTCTCCTCATGATTTCTCAATTTCCTTGAAATGTAAGCGACCACTCAACTGTCTTGCATCAAAAATCCTCCTAAACCTTCCTTGGATGCATCCGTGCATACCAAGAATTATTTTTTCATGTCAAGGACCTTTAGTATCGGTGTTGTATTCAACAACTCTTTGACATTTTGAAATGATACCATGCATTTCTCAGTCCATATGAACTTATTGTTCTTCTTATGCAATTTCGTGATCGGATTTGCTATATTTGAAAAACCTTCGACGAATCATCGGTAATATCCTGCTAAACCCATAAAACTGCATACTTGTTTTACATTTTTTTTGTGTTGTCCATTCCATAATAGCCTCTAATTTCGTTGGATCCACAATGATACCTTCAACAAATATGATATATCCCAAGTAAGGAATCTTAGATTGGTAAAAAAACATTTTGATAGTTTCCACTAGAATTGTTTTTCTCATAGACACTGTAGGACCAATCTTAAATGTTCATCATGTTCTTATTTCATCTTAGAATAAATCAGTATGTCATCAATAAATACTTCAACAAACTTATCCAAGTATTCACAAAACACCCCATTCATTAAACTCATGAATACCCCCAGGGCATTCATCAATCCGAACGAAAAAATTGTAAACTCATAGTGTCTGAACCTCGTCTTAAATGTGGTCTTAGGGATATATTCTTATTTAATCTATAATTGGTGATATCCTCATCTCAAATCAATCTTCGAATACATCGTCACTCCCTTCATATGGTCAAACAAATCATCTATCCTGGGTAACGGATATTGGTTCTTGATCGTCGCTTTATTTAATTGGCGGTAGTCAATACGAAGTCTCCATGATCCATCCTTCTTTCTCATGAAAATAAATGGTGCACCCTATTGTTCCAAAGTCTGTACTTAAGGCTTAGAAGTACAGTGTCTAGGCATCCGAAAGTGGGTAAAAGGTAGAGAAGAGAGAAACGTCAAACTTCGGCAAGGGAAACTAAGGAAGATTTTTGCGTTGGTGTTGTCTAGCTTCCAACTGTTCCTGGATGTTTATATCCTATTCAATTTCTGCCCATGAACGTTCGAATTCAACCCGTGTAGTGGTTGTTTTAAGGATAGTATCGAAAAGATTTAAGGCAATGTGTGTTTGATTTGATAATCTGGGTTCGATATCGAGCTATGTTGGTACAGGGACAGTCATGGAGGAACAGTAAAATAAGGAAAATTCAGAGGTAAATTAAGTGGTGTCTCAATTCGGTCGTATAAAAGAGAGTTTACGGTTTCAGGAATAAAACGGGGGTGCAAATCAAAGGCTCTTTCCCGTAATTGAGTTATATTTTAGTAAAATATATGAGGTGGGAGAAAAACATTTAGCTGTCTATCGAGTAAGGCTCCTATCAAGGGAGAATCTCACGTATAAACAGAAGAAGAAAAATGTAAAGAAGTAACCCGATGAAGCATAAAATATATGTAGAATTCTGAAAGTGTTGACTGGTCTTATACCTGCTGATAGCTGGTACAGAGGAAAAACAATAAACAATATAGAAAACCAAAATTCATTCGCTATAGTAGAGGTTGTACTAAATTATAGCGAAGCATTCATCAGATACGAATATGAAATGAAATGAAATATGAGATACAAGAAAACAAACTCATAACACAGTTGTGACAGAATTGAGAATCTTCATATTTGCTTTGTATTAACTCTCAAAATGTAAAAACTCTGTTACAATCGACACAAAAAGGTCCAACCTTTTTTCTTTCTTTCTATGGTATATTTATACAGTTTTACAATAAGATGGAATCTCAATCGTTACAAAATTTTCAGTTATGATAGGGAGGAGAGAAATCACTCCATTTATTCTTCTCTGTCTTTACTTGGTGCCAGAAGCTTTTCCTCGTGCGTGCTCGGTACAGGTGACACATCTTTCAACCAGCCGAGATATCAGCCTTGATGGTTTTGCTTGACAATTGGCTTCAAAAGAGTAACAATCTCGGGCTAATTGCGACAGCCTGTCCTTCATTTGTCTGTCTATGATGTCGATAGCACATAATTGTGTGTTTGGTTTAATCATACATTTGTCTATTTGGACTATGTCCGCCATAGTCACTTGGGATATCTCGGCTGAATCTCTTTCCTATTTTTCATTTAAATCAAGTGAGATTTTTGCCATATTCATCTAAATCAATGTCTCAGCATTACCTCCGCTATAAATGCTTAGCAGATTACCATCTATAGAGCTAAAATCCTCTTCTAAGGATTTTGTTACTCTCTTGGCTTGTAGCTTGCCTTCCGAGATGCTGTGCTCCCATTCTTTCAATAGAATATTTTCTCTGGTCTGCTCCGAAATGGTGAACCTGGGAGTACTTCCTAAATCCCTGTTGTTTGTGGCTATCACAACCTCTTGGAAGGCGACTCGTGCCGCTCCAGCTTCCCTTTCTCTAGCAGTTAAATTCTCTAAAACTTGATTGACCAACAAGATGTTGTCCCGAATCACCTCTACCTTGGCGAGTAAATTTTGTTGGGCCGCAGAGACTCTACTCCGAATCTCCATCGCCTAGGATTGGAACATCCCGATATTTATCACTTTACTTTCGATGATGTCCACCCTTTCCTGTAGCTGTTTGATCAAATATTTTTGCTGGCTCGCTTGCATATGACCATCCTAAACCACGAGCTGTGCTTGTTTGAGCTTAGTCTTGAGCAGCTCTATCTCATTTTTATCGACCAACCTGGCTTGCTCTATTCCTACACTCGCCTAGTCTTTGGCAGCCTCTACTGTTGTGGCTAGTTTGGCTTCCACAGTTTTTATGAGGTGATTTTTTTGTTTCAACTGGTTTTTCAAAACCCCGACTGAAAATTGGTTCGCTGTGGCATATGCCCCTAATGTCCCAGCTATTTCTGTTGTGAACTGTTCATTCTTCTTGTCCTTCCCGTCAGTCATAACTTTGTATTTATTGACTGTTGATTTTCCTTCCTGATAGAATTCCCTCTTTACCACTGCCTTTCTCTTCTTATCGAAGAAGAACTCATTCAGAGGGAGCTCTTCCACCCTTATAGGCCTCAACTCTTCATTGAAGATCCACCCTGCGTCAATATTTCCCTGAGTTGACTGCAAGGGAGTAACTGATGTGATAAGTTCTCCGATTTGCTTCGTTGATTGTCCCAAAGTAGTAACCAGACTCTGCTTCTTCAGTGGGTCGGGAGTCTTTATCTCTGCTTTCGAGCTCTGAGTTTTCTATTCCCCGTCTTGGTGTTTTCCCTGATCGGGAGTCACATCCTTGGAGCTTTCGGCATCTTTTTGTTTCACCTCCACTGTACTTGGACTCTCACCCCGTAATACTGTAGGAAGACAATTGTTTCTGTATTCTTGAAATTTCAGAACATCGGCCCTCTCTTCAGGTGCCAATGTTTGTATCCGAGCCAAAATCTCAGCATAAGATCTTGCACCTCGGAAAATGTCATCCGAGGGTGAATTTTCGTGCTCGAATCTCTTGAGTCCGCAACTGGCCAAATGATTACTCACCACCCTTTGCGGATCATGCTTCTTGAACTCAATAAGGAACAAATTTAGGTCTTCCAGGGCTGCTGCCTCAGCTTTAGCATGCCCGAAATCTAATAAAGAATATGAATTTAAATGAATAGGAAAAGATGGCCATACCTTCTTTGAGTATCCCTTCAACTCCTTGCTGATGCCACCGATTATTGTTTGTCTAGCAACCTCACGACAAGCCAGCTTGTCGGGAATGAATAATGGAAATGCATGTGGGGGAACAGAAGCCCTGAAAAATTTGAGATATGAGAATTCATCTTCTACATACCAGTCAGCTATGCTGCTCAAATTCGTCACTATACTATCTGAGATCTTGGGTGGCGGGTGACCGAAAATAGTGACATGCAGAGGTACCATCACCCATTTGAAGATTTCATATATGAAATCTGCCGCTTTGTTTTCCCATAACTTCGAATGATAGACGTGAATGGGCTCGGCCTCTGCTGGATTCCAACTCCATATCATTAAGGGAAATGGTGTTAGAAAGCACACGACGTCCATAATATATGCAGACATAAGAAATGAAGAAATATTTCTGCTCTCTTTCTGCACCCGATACTCTGTAACCCGACTGGTCAAGCTGTCAGACAACATTTTCGCCCAGTCAAAGGAACAGCCTTCGGCAACCCAAAATATTAGAGGTACCCATTTAAGAAATAAATTTGAGGTGTCCTCTCTCTCGTATAATCTGCATGTCATCATAGCTACATACTTGAACTGTGGTTCCAAGGAGGCTATTGAGTATATACCATGACTGTCTGCCCTGAACTTCGTAGGGTGCGAAACCCAATCTCTTATTAAGCTAGACATGGCTTTGTCATACTGCACACATTCCTTTTATTTGAACTCTTCCAAGAATTCGAATGTAAAGTCGGACACTGTTGGCAACTTATACATAGCTTGCATATGTTCTGGTCTGAAATTCCTGATGGTGACCTTCTGCTCATTCATGATGGTTCTGGTTGGTATGTCCACATGGTCTAATGCCCATTGGACCATAACATAATAGGGGAGCAGTCGTGGCCTGGCTGCTACTTTATGCATTCCCGATTGAATGACGATCTTATATTTGGTGGTTATGTCGTCTTTTTCATTGTCGCTGGAATCATCAGAATAATCCACTAATTCAGCCTGCAGAACATCCGAAACGAACGACCAGTTCGGGACAGATTCGACACTTCGAGGTGAAGTATCAATGATGTTGTCTGAACCTTGTCCTGCAACCTCAACGCTGGCTTTGGATGATTTTCGCGGGGCCATGACGGGTGATCCTGCTTTGGCTCTTCTGCGATAAAAGTACGTATACATACAGAAGTTAGCTCGCTGAGAAAATGTGCTCTGCGTGATATAGAAGTGAATTTGTTATAACGAATAACAGCTTTATATATATTCAAAAACTCGGTACTTTTTAGAACAGATCTGTCAAATCATGTTTAGAAATAAATTTAGCAATAAAAACCCAATCTTTATTCGTCGATTCGCCTTATTTCATAATTAATGCCATAAATTTTGGCGGTTTGAAATGTYAGTTGGCGTATGGAAGAAATAAGACTACCTCGTAAATCGTGCAAGCATCAAAACATGGGATATATTGATTTAGCTTAATTAATCCAGTTTTACCAATGTTAATTAATCTTTCAGTACTCGTTGTATCGGGAATTTTGCTTTAACCCTTTGAACCTCTAACCCCAGAATTTGCGATGATTGATTTTGGTTAATAAAAATGCAATTGTGATTAGGTGCTTAATTAATTACGCAATTATTTATATTTGCCATATCACGACTCGGAGCTTCGAAGGTAAGTTTTTGGGAAGTTTGCATGCCAAGCTGCGAAACCGCAAGATCGCAATAATACGTTTTAATTAAAAGGGAAGATAAACTCGGATTAAGTGATTAATTAATTACGTTCATATCCTTATCATGATTTCGCAAGTTGGGTCTTAGACAATATAACTTTTTAAAAAGAAAGCGTTGAGTGGCAAATTGCCGATGGAACTTAACCATGGCTTAGTTTTTTCCTTTAACTTTGACATGGGTTACTAACATGCGGACTTCGTGGTTTTGGCTATCGGGGGTATGACACTGAGAGTTTTAGACATAGTGAACGCTGAAGCGCGAAAACCCGATAATGTTTAATCGTGATTTAGGAAAACTTTACTCCCGTCACTGACCTGGGGTAAAGTTTTAAAGTGATTTCATTGTTTCGTTGCTCGGGATTTATGAACTTCGTGATCTATAGCATCCAACATGCGAAATCCCGAGGTAGAACAAAAGGGGGAAATTTTTTTTTGTCGGAAAGTAGAACTCGCCTCGAGAGTACATCATCGTTGCTTCCGTGATAAGACTTCATAGATTTTGAAACCACAGATAGAAAATACGAAAACCATCTTTCAATTTCGAGCATTAAGACATGAAATTTGAGATGGGCTAGAAAAACAAAGGTGGCTCCAACACACCCCAAGGCGAAAGACTTGGATGTATAAGTCCCAATTCCAACAATTCCTTCAATTTCATTTTCAACTCCTATAATTTAAGCATTGACATCCAATATGGCGTTCTCTCTATCGGTTCGGTTCCAGGCTTCAAGTCTATTGTAAACTCCAATTCTCTTTCAAGAGGTAAACCTGGTAACTCTTCTGGAAACATGTATGCAAACTATTGCACTAAATGAAGGTTTTATAATCCTTTTGCCTCACCCTTTTTCATTTATCACTAATATTGCATAAATCTTGCACCCCTTGCGGAAACTCTTCTATAGCTGTAGGGAAGAAATAAATCTCAAGGACACCCCCTAGTTCCTTCCTACAATCAATCTACTCTATCCCAAATCATTTGTCAAACTTAACCATTTCATCTTATAGTTAAGTATCGCATCATGTGATTCCAACCAATCCATACCAATCACTATGTCATAAGATCCTAATATCATGACATATATGTTGGCCTTCATTACAAAATATCCCAATTAATGCTACAGTCTGTAACCTTTCCTCCAACCTTTTGTTTGGAACCCGATGCCATTTCTACATATCTAAACTCATCCTGCTCTACTTCCTTTACCTTAAATATCTTTAGCATTGCACTAGAGATAAATCTCTCTGTAGCACCTGAATCTATCAATATACTAAAAGTTTGGTCAGAAATTGTACCTGACGTCTCGAGCACAGTGGACTGGTGCTTGGCCTAGAGGTTGTTCATCACTGCATGTATCTTATGGGCCTTGCCCAAATATCCAACTGTAGTGGGTCCCGATGATTTGACCACTCTAGCATTCTTAATTCGACAGTCTCATTAGTAATGTGGCTCTCCACATGTCCAAAATTTAGTCTCTGGTCTAGTGCTCCTGGTACCTGAAGTAGAAGTTGTTGGCCTAACAGTCTTTCATATTGGTATGTTTTGTGGACATAGTTGTTGTTGTTGTTGTGGTCCTCTATACAGATTCCTCTACTGAGGAGTCTATCATCGTGGTTTCATGAACATAGGTCCTTTGGGCATATATTGATGCCCTGAAGTCTGTTTGGATGGTGTCTGATGTTGTTGCGCTCTTGACGACGTATGTCCAGTCTATCTAGAAGGAGTCATTCCATGACCCCCATTGTTCACCTCTTCCTCAGCTATGAGGGCCTTCTGAACTACATCGTGCAACGTCTGAGGCATTAGAATCCCCACCTTCACATGAATGTTGAAGTTAATGCCAAACACAAACTTGTTGACCTTTATCTTCTCTTTGTTCAGATGTGGAGAATACCTAAGTAGCTCCATGAATATGGACTCATACTCTGGCACTATTCGACCACCCTATATTAATGCGTTGAACTCATTAAGTTAGACTCAATGAATTCCTCGGACAAGTACCTCTCCCATAACCATTCCTCGAACAACTCCCATGACACGTCTTCGACGGTCATGTTTAGTTGAGGTAGGAGTGTCTTTCACCATGGAAGAGAACTCCCCTTCAACTAAAATACCTCCATGCATATTTTCATGCTGGAGTTGTAATCACAAAGTGCGAATCACATCGCCATATTCTCCAACCATGTCTCAGTGGCTGAACCATCTCGGGCACCCCGGAACTCAGGAAACTTCACCTTCTCGAGTTCTCTATGTATACTTCTACTACCAGCCAGAGCGCATTGTGAACCCTCATTGGGTACAAAATCTCTGCCCTCATCTTGATCTGGGAGGTTAATCAATGCCTATGAAATCCTTTGGAAGGATCTCATCATACCTACCACATCTCCCACAATAACATTCTCTTGCTCCATACTTTTCTCATCTCCTTGGAGGTTAGACCCTTCTGGCATGGATATTATTGGAGGTGTCACACATCTTCCTCCAACACCATGTCATCTACTTCCCCTGCATCCTCTAACCATGATTACCTACATGTACAATTTAAAAATTTAATTAGCGATATAATTTTAATCATTTATTTAACATAGTGGAAGGTGTAACAGTCCAATGTCACAGGGTTGAACCTGCTCTGATACAATATGTAAAGTCCCCTCCGTCAAGACATAAAAGTAAATGAGGTACAATAATGGTAATTTGTTTTTTGAAACATCTATTAAAAAAATGTTATATGTAATACAATACATTAACAATTACACTTTCTATACCCAAAATATCACTACACAACAAGATTCGGATACAACACCATTGTTATGCAAGGAACAACCATATCACTAAAGAATCAAAAGATGTCTACCTGCCCAACCTACCATGCAAGGTTAGGACCTTCAAGACACATAAACAATGCTCAAGTCCAAGATTCATCCGATTGATTTTGACCATCTAAGGTCTCGGGACTGGCGACTGTTCTGAAGAACATGAAGGTATCTAATTCCAAATCCCTTATCCTATTCTGAAATGAGAAATCACAACATATTACAATGAAGCAATTAGTGTAAACCAATTTGTTCCATAAGATCAGTTCAATAATTGAATATTACTATAATTTTAACCTCATTTTCAACCTTTGACCATCAATACATCGAATAAGGTCATGATTCCAATATCTATAGTCATTTTACAGGTCTAGCAGAAGAAGGTTACTAACTAAAAAGTCGTTCCATGAGTACTAACATAAGTGGAATTTTAAAGATAACAACACAAAACATTGTAAGGAATGAATCTATTGCTAACCAATTATTACGTAATCTCTAGCTAATTATCGAGACAATATCTTACATTCAATCATTTAAGTGAAACTTATCTAAATCAATTATAATGAAATAAGTAGTACACAAATGAAACAATCAACGATCAGGGTGTCTATCATTAATTATCTTGTGACTATAAGTCCATTTCAATTATGTTATAAATTGAACCTAAAACTCTCTATTTAATTTGAAGTAACACAAATGAATCTGCTCTTCCAATGTTTAAGGCTTCAAAATTATTCTTAAGAATTAAAGTTTTCACTCACGATTCGATTTAAAGTTTCATCTATTGAACAAAATAGAATTTCGAACGCACAAGGTAATCTACTCTCCCACAATTAGATTTTAATACACACACACACACACACACAAAGTCTTCTACCAATTTCAACACAAGCTTAAGCATTGTTAATACTTCACAACAAAATCGAAACACACTAACCTTGTGTAATCATAACACAATTAAATGCTCAAATAACAAAGAATCTTTAGGCATTCGCTTAACCACCAGAATTAAATATCACCCAACAAAGAATTTTTTAAGATCTAAGTTCTTTCTAAGCATTTCCAACTTAAGGAATAATCATTCAGAACAAAAACTAGAAGTTTATTCTTTTTATAACGCTAAGTGTTTCTACAAAAGGAAATGAAGGCATCTCTAAGAGACGTGTCACTGATAATTAAATATGTCGCGGTCCTTCCCATAATATCATTAATACTACACTAAATTGTCTCTTAACGAGTCGTAACGCAAGGTCGAGGTCATACTAGTTCATTATACAACTATATGTTTAACCATTTCAATAATTACAAGCCAATACATAAATTTTAGTGTTTTTGCAAGGACACAAAACTATCATATCTCGATAAACCTCCCCAATCACGACGTGGATTCTTACCAATCACCACAGTGTTGCAGAAACAAGGATTTTTCTCTACCAGAGAAGAATAGGAGATAAATCAAGAATCTATAAAGAATTACAAGATTCTTATGCTATATGAAAAACATTATAAACATATTGGGACTTCAATTCATGAAGGAAGGAGTAAATTCAACTGACATTGTAACGATATCCTAAGGTTCTATACGGAATGAGTTGACTCCTCATTAGAGATTTATCTGGTACACCAACAAGAGTGTAATTAATGAAAATATGATGATTAAGAAAAAATGCAAAGAATTTAAGTAAATCGTATATTTTTAAAATTTGCAAGATCAATAAGGGTAGATGAAAGAATCCAAGGATAAAAAAGAACAACACAATAAGTAGTGTTCAACACACTTGTCAAAACAAAAATAAAGAACAACAACTCAGGTAACAATTGTCTATCCACAGAAGGTAAAAGTCGACATCTACAATTATAATTTTGAGTAGAGGTT
>JASDQU010170965.1:10124-20277 GCA_032191745.1 Picea mariana | reverse complement strand
CCCCCTCAAAATTTTCCCTCCAAAATTTCCTCCCAATTTTTTTCGCTTTATTATTTTCCCTTAAAAATTAAAAACAACTTTTATTCTTTTATTTTGTTATTTACATGTTAAATACAATATTTCTTATGTTTAATTATTTATCCCACATTCATTAAACATAGTGATGATCCATATAATTTTAGATATATATGTAGACAATATACCTAATTTTTATTTATTCAACATTCATTATACTAACAATAATTTATATGATCTGTGTTATATATACACAACCTTGTTTTATCTTTTTACATTGTGTAATATCTTCGACAATATTCGTTAAAAGATTTGGAGCAAACTACAAGTGAGAAACATCGATAAGACATCTGAGGAGAATCTAACATTTCAAAGGTTAGTTATTTTTTAAATTCTTACCATTTACCAGAACAACAATTATAAGAATATCTTTGAATCACATAATAATTTTGCATGCAAAAATTAAAAAATCTTAAATTTTTTTAGATTTTTCTAAAAAAACCCCAACTTTTTAAAAAAATTGAGACTTTTTCAATTTTTTTTAACAAAATCCTTATGATTTTTTGAAAAAAAAAAGAAAAAAAATCAAATTTATGTATAGGTTTGTAATTTTTTTTTATTGTTTTTTATTGTTTTTTACTTAAATCTTTTTAGTTTTTTCCCATGGTAGTTACTAGGAAATGTCTGGGGCTTGGCCGTGGGGGATGGGTAGATGCCCGACATCGCCCCAACCCCCCCGCGGCTAAGGCATGGTCCCATGCTTTAGTTGCGGGTGGGGTTGGGACGATTCCTATCATTGCCTCAACCCCCACGACCAAGCTCTAGGCGCACCCGAGGTTTGGATGTGGGGGATGGGGGGATGGATGACATCACCCCAACCCCCCACAACCAAGGAACGATCCCGACATAAGCTTAATAACTCCATGGGTCAAATTTTTTTAAACATGTGTCAAAATGTTTTATTTTTATTTTTAAATTAGTTCTTATAATGAATGGTTTTTTTTAGTTTATTATAATGTAAAAGGCCTATTTTTTTTTTTTTTTATCTTATAGGAAAATGACATGAACGAGATTATCTATGAATATATCTGGATCACGACTTGCAATAATGGCATCCAAAATTGCAACTGGAACCTCCATGAATGTTAGGAAACAAAATGATAGCATAACACCAGAGCTATCAAGTGCAATGAAGAATGTTAGAGAGTGGAAATCTATGGAAGGTGAAAAAAAAATGGAATTTTATTGGTTTGTTAAAGACAAGCAAGGAAACAATGGAGATCATATATATTTGTATTGTGCCGAATTAGAACATGTGCAAGGAAATTATTAGACACTTGGCTTGTTATGAGATATATGTTTGGTGCTAGCCACATATATTGTTTATGCACTTGTCAAACAAGGCATAACTTATATCAAGTTTGTATATTGTTTCAAATTGAGCAATTATAACTAGAATGAATGTTTTTTAGAATTATGTGCATCCATTGTTGATGACATCGAGAAAGGCAATGTAAGTTTTTTATTTTTATTTTTGTGTCGTTTATTATTTTCAGTATCATGGTAATGTTTTGATTTTATTTCACATGAAAATGTTATATTTTATTTTTACAGGATTTTGATGAACGACTTTCACATATGTTAGTGGGGATTTACTCTATAGAGAATAATATCATGGATGTCATCAACGCTTTTCATATTGAAAAGACACAAGAAGGAAGGAAAAAGAAACATAAAGTAATGGAGGTTGAACCTCCAAGAGTAGACATCGAAGAGTATGAAAGAAGAAAGAAAAATCCTCATTCTAGAAATCCTAAAAGGGTTACATTTGAAAATGAGGAAACTCCAAATGAAGATTTTGTTGAGATTAGTTCCAATGAGGTTATCACTCCTTCTTGTAAAAAGAATAAACAAGATAAACACAAAAGAGAGATCACCGATGATGAGTCTATTTCTATTAATTATGAAGAAATCACTGATTTAGATGAAACACATTTAAATAATAAGACGAAGAAAACAAATGTTGATAACGTTCAAGAAGCCATCGTTATCTCAAAGTATTATAGTGAAATTCCTAAAGGTAGCAGAGAAATAATAACACCAAGTGTTGATCTAGAGGATGGTATTATGAAAACAACACAAAATGCCATTCGAAATAGATTGAGGACAACGAACTTAGTTGATGATGGCCACACATTTCAGTTGAATGTGAAACAACTTTATAAACACACAAAAGGGAAATAAAAATATCAAATTAGAAAACCGCATCACTTGCATATTCACAATTTGAAAGCACTGATTAGGTACAATCCATATGCACATGTGGTTGACTACCTAGTTCTTTTTCACCCAATGGAAGTTCCTACTAGGGAAGAATTTGATAGATCAAAATGTTTTGACTACAAATATTATGTGATTAGAGGAAATCATTCTCCAGAGTCTAGAAGAGGATTGATTCAAGAATATCCCAATAATCCTCTTTTCGAGACATTCAAATGCATAATTTATGTCAGTTTAACAGATTTAGAAGAAAATTTACTGGCATGGGAACATAACACAGACAATGATTACATAATGTCTGAATTTCATTCAAAGGGTGATATTGATCCATAATGAAATTTCTGAAATATGTCGTGGGGAGCGATCAAATGTTGATGTCAAGTTTCAGAAGCAATGTTGTATGGAAATATGATTCCCACTTGATGATGAAAATACAAAAGAAAAAAATTGCAAAGGAAGTGAAATATTTAGAGCTATGGATAGCTATTTTCAATTGAGATTTAGAACTGGATAGGTATGGGATTTGATAGACGAGATCTTCACCCTATGGGAAAATATTAATATAAAAAATTAGAGAGTTAAGAAGGCTAAACCATTGATATGTGGCACAAGTAAGACATGTCCTGACATAAAAAATCTTCCAGATGATATGACTATAACACCTTGGAGATCAATACAAGGAGTGAAGGATTATAAAATTATCATAACTATATTATCATGTGTTAGGTTGGGAGAATTGTCAATGGAATAAATGTGTGATGAATTTAAAAAGTAAGTTTGTTGAATTATTTTTATTTATGTTAGGACAAGAAAATTAATTTTTTCAGTTTAAAATTATTTTTGTTTTATTTAGTCACAAGGTGTATATGAGAATACAAGAATAAATGGTCAAGATGTTGAATGAATAAAGTTGGGATGATGTTAAACTCAACTATCCAGATTGAAGCGTTTCGGCAGTATTGAAACAATTTTTTGTTGCATTTAAAAAAATATGTTGATTTATTACATTCACATTATTCGTTTGTAAGTTAATTTATTTATATTTTAATAGTTATAGATATATAACTATATGTTTGTATGTTTCATTAAAGATGCCAAATAAGAATGCAGATGGTGTACCTGAAACTTTCAAAAGTTTTATTCAAAAATCTGAGTTTGAAAAAGAAAGAATGAGATGTGTTCAAAATGTTCAACTTGATGACACCCTTGATTACTACATTTGGAATGGGATTGACATTGTTCAATATAAAGTGATATTAGGTGATTGTGAACAACTTGCAAATATTGTTCCTAAAAAAGAGTACTCCCTAGTTATTGTAAATATCCGTCATGGTTATAATATCCAAAACATTGGATATGCTACTGAGCCTTATACTTACCAAGATTTCAATAAAGTGTTATGGGATTTACAGAAGTTACAACATCACCATTTTTGAGATTTCCAGTATTTCATTCAGACACACAACAATGATTAGTACAATCAAGATTCAAGGGGAAGGAAAATACAATGATGCAACTTATTTGGTAAGATATTGAAAGTGTATGTTTAGCAATTAAGACTAGAAAACAATTTTATTAATTTACAAGTTAATTGAATTTGCACTTATTTCTGTTACAGGAACAAGCCTAATATTCAGAGCTCCAATAGAGAATCATTTAAACATGATTTTGAGAGTATACATTTTGCAACCTAGACAAAATATGATTCTTATAATTCTATTCTTGTTAATGCAAAGGATGAAGAGACTCCTAGTAGTATGTTGGTATACAATGCTGTGGTTAGAAAGCTAACATATGAGGTAAAATATTTGAAAGGAGAGATTATTAACATTTTCAAAAACCACAAACATTAATTAGTTATCTTATAGATACATTTTCAAATGAAGGAGATTGGGTTTTGGATTTGTTCTCAGGTTCATGTAAGAATTATGATCTAATATTTATGAAATCATACTTCAATCTTATATTATTTTTAATTTATGTCTTTTTACAGTATCTAACTTCATTATTTATTTTGTATTTGGTGATTAGGTACACCATTAGCGTGTTTCCTACATAAAGGAAGGAATTGCATAGACATTGAAAGTGACCCAATCGAGTGCAATTTTATTCAACAAAGAATTACTTCTATTCCATCTCTTCCAGATGAAATGCAAGAGGTTGGCTTGAGGAACAAAGATTTTAGTGAATCAAAGGTGGCAAAAGTTTCAAAGGAACCTCAAGTACCATTAAGAGGAATGATTGGAAATGATCACTTTGGAGAACTTGCAGATATCAAAGAACCAATGGAAGAACAAAATGACACAATGGACGCACAAAATGACGTCGAAGAAGATGATAATGTGTCTGTTGAGAATGATGAATTTGGGATATATGATATTCTTGATTAGTTTTAAGATGCCTTTGAAGACGATGCTCAATTTTTCAAATTTTTGATGAGCTATAACTGTAATGTTTTGACGTTCAGATTTTAAAATAAGAATAAAGATGTATCTATTGTTGTTTTGTAATGAATCTTTTTTTTTTTTTTTCATTTTATTTGTATGTGAATCACTATACATTGTAAAGTTTTATTAAATGTTGTCATTTTTACTTCAAATGTATAAAAATATGAAAGAAAATGATAATGTTTTATAAAATTTTGACTTTTTTTGTTCAATTATGTCCATAAAAATGCTTTATTTGACATGTTATTTTAAGGAATATGTACCAAAATGTATAGGTTTTTTATTATATATGGATATAAAATGTGTATGTTTTTGCTATATATTAAAAATAGTGTTATTTAACTACACGTTTTTTCAAGGTATTGAAGTAAAGGTAAACAATGGATTAAAAATGATGTTTTTCACTATATTTAAAAATATATGGAACAATAAATGAATTAAGGAGACAAAATTATTTGAAAAATCGTAACTTCAAAAAAGTAAATGGTAAAAAATGTTTTTAAGATTGAAAGAAGCATGAAAAAATGACTAAAAACATCGTTGAATAATTGTTTTTTAGAAAATATAGAAAATATTTGAAAAATAAGCATTTAAAAAAATAATGTGGAAACATCGTGGATCGAAAAATTTAAAATATCAAAAAGCCACCTAAAAATGGAGGGGGGGTGCTACTGGTAGTACCATTTTTAAAAATTGGGTAAAAAATTGGACCCCTAGAAAAACAAGAATTCTGTAGATTTCTCGTTAAGTTGGTAACTATGTTTATAATTATATTTTTTATTATCATTCTTACCGGGTTTGATTTCCATATTATGCAATTTTTCCTAAAAGTCATTCTTGTTGGGATTTAGTTTGTATGGGATTTTTTTTGGTGAATCTTTCACTCTTATTTCAATTCCTGGAGTTGTGTTGTAAATGCCTTTGTACATATCATTCATACTCTAATGCTTTTCCCAGATTATCCCATGATGTTGTGTTCCTTGCTTATTTTTCAAATTGGTTTTATTTTACTTGAAGGACTAACATTCCCATTTTTCAGATTCCTTTTAGTTTAATTTTATTTCATTTTTTTCTTTGATTCTAGTCTAGAATTTTGATACAACATTTGCTTACCTTGCAATTATACATTATCTTCATCTCTTAGTTTGAGAGTTGATGTTCCTTGAGATGATTTGGTTCCTTCTTTAGGAATGAGGTTTACTTCAGGAGTTTGAGTGTGGGGGTAGGCCCAACTATGGGAACACACCGAAGGCATTATCTCAAGTCATGGAATACATGGGTTGCTGTGTATGAAATATCATTATAAAGTTCCAAGCTATTGGACATTGACTGATAGTTGTGGTGGAACACATGTTCCCAGTAACTAATGTAATGGTAATCCAAGAGTAGTGGAAAGTGTCTATCTATATTTTTCTTTGAGCTTCATACACCTCACATTTATAAGCTTGCTACTCCTATGGTGGTTTTTGGGTAAACCCACAGGTTAAACTTAAATGCATAACATCTACTTAGAAAATCAAAGAGACTCTTGTATCACATCGCTTCCTTCATACCCTATTTGCATACACAATAATTATATACAAATCTAAAAGGGTGAGCATAATATGAAATAAAAAAGAAGTTGAAAACACTATAAATTATGTGGGAAGTACAAATAAACCCATCGGGTCTATGAACGGTCGCTGGTAGTGGGGGAATGCTTGTATGGTACCGAGGCAACTTTGTCGGGGTTATGGACACTTGTTGACATTGAAGCAATTCCAAGAGAAGAGAGATGAGGAACACACTTATGTTTATGTTTTCTTGTTATAAAAGTAAAAATCCATGGTTAAACCATAACAAATTATAATTATATGGCCAATTAAAGGAATTAGCCTCATCAGTTTTCTCTTTGAAAATTATGTATTAGATTACAAGTACTTGAAATTTGGATTTATATCTTTCAATAAATTTTGCATCATTGTCGTAATACACATGGCTAGTGGGAGTTTGATTCAGTTTCTGCTCATCCTTAATATTCATATTCAAATTAAAGGCCCTAGATTGTGTTGATAGAGATAACTGGTTATTCTAGTCTGTCACCAATTGTTGTGACCACAACATCCCCCTCTTTTTTATTTTTCTTTTAGAAGCAAAAGAAAAGGGGTCCCCTACCAATTGTTTTTAGATCTAATGCCTAATCTACTACTACTGTGATCCTATTGTATATCCTTTGACTAACTAGGAGGTTAGGGGTTTGGATTTATTATTGTTGCTCAATATCTCTTTGCTAATTGTAAATTTTCTTTGTTCTTCACTAGGTATTTGTTTTCTAATGCTCCTTCTATCCATTGACATGCTCCTTGTAAATAGTCTTTTGGAATTCTTTTACCCATGGATCATGTTTAGTTACTCTTCTGAGTTAATGATTGATTGACCTTTAATTTCTATTTTTCTATGATGCCTTAATTCTTTATATTGTACCTTGGTTCGAAGTGGTAGTCATGAAGGCACACGTTTTCTCAAGGAAGATCGAAGAGTTTCTATAGTTGAGTCAAAAAAAGAAGATATCAATACATGGTATGGCTGAGGAAAGGAAATTGAAGGATGATTTTATAGTGTGATGATGATAGTAAAGCATCCTAAGGTCAAGTATGAGTAGTGTAGGATAACCTCTATAATGTATCATTGCTCCTTGTCTATCAAACCCGGGTAGCATTCCATCGAGGCCTTTATGATTGTTTATGATATTAATTGGCCTTTTGAATTTAAGTTTTGATCATTTTGTCATTCTTTTTTTTTGAATGATTACTGATGCCATGAGTAGGTGGTGTAGGAAGTTTAAAACGTGATGTTATGCGAGTTTCCCACTCCAATATAAACATCTTCTTATACATTTATGCTTTCATTTCAATTTAATTCTTGTGTTCATTCCTCATTTTGTAGGAAATGTGATAAGTTTTCCTCGTAATGAGTTAAATGTTATTTCATGTATGGCTGATCCTATTTGACTGCAAGTTTTAATGCTCTATATTTTTCTTTGAAGGGAATTTTATTTTGAGGGATTTTTGATTTCTTATGTTTTGGTTTGAGTTTTCATTTCACTGCATCATTGGGAAATGAATATTTGACCTTAATAAAAGAGCGTATGGTCATGTTTCATCTTCTTTCTTTCTCAATGTATTCATGACTTATGTTTAGTAAGATACATGTGACTAAGTAGGGTGGTTTCTTCTCTCTATCTTTTATTTAATTTACTTCTACTTGATGTTACTAACATTTAAATGAATACTTATGAATAAATATGTAATGATCCCAATCGTTACGATTATAAGCGAAGCAGAAAGTGGAAATAATTTTTTTTTTTTAGGAAGCAAGGCAACGATGACAACAATTGAACCGCACAACCTGATGACGAGCACACGCAGACAGATAAGGCAACAAACAACTATGACTCCACACACTAGCACAAGAGAAACTGGGTGAAACATGCGTAAATCAACAGATATAAATGATTACCCACCCGACACAAACATGACAACGCCTACAAGCTAAAGAACAATATCCACCATCCCGACACAATGACCTCGATGACCAGTAACTAGAACCTCGATGGCGCTCAACCAAGTGCATGAAGGCATTACATCCCAAGAACCAACAACAACTACAATGCAAAAATGCCCTCAACGAGTAGCATAGACTCCAACCAAGTTATCATTCACCTCTATATGTTAGGGCACACAATGATCCCCTCCTCAGAAATCATGCGGTCACTCATTGATAGGAGCGACAACAACCGTGGCACAAAAACATAACTGAACCCTCAACACAAGCCAACATCAATGAGCTGGGAGATCAAGTTAACTATCTAACCCCTCATGACTAACCCTAGCACCCAATCGACAAGTCAATCAAGATGACTATCGCTTTCATACAACGCAATAAATTTTGTGCGCAATAAAACCAATCTATACAAATTAAAAGATTATTATTAAAACAATAGTTCATTGTGACTATATCCCAATTCCCAAGTTAGATAAGTATAACTCACTTTTCTTTAAAACTGGAACTAGTTTTCTATCTTTTGTAGTTGCTATCCTTTAAGACCCAAACTGTACACTGAATAAAATAGTTTTAGTGCTACTGAACACCCATTTAATCACATAAAAAAAATCAATTACAATGTAAATGTTGCGACTTATCAATCCAATATCTTGCTGGCATGTAAGCTATTGTCACATAATTCACATCTTAACACTAAAACAAAGACGAAGAAAAAAACTTTAATGTATGTCTACAATAAAGGAGTTATTGTATCTATATCAATGCTATCGACCATCCCTTTGCTGTCTAAAAGGATATGATATCGTTGTGTAAAGAAAATATAAAGTGTCTCATTGCTGACTAAATTAGCTGTGTAAAATATACAATTACAACTAAGACTATCAAATCACATATTACAGGCTGCCTATTAACCATTTGAAAATGCTATATATAATCGATGAATGTCTAGAAATGATAAGGCTTTCCATTGAGTAATTAAAATATAAGGCTGTCCAATGCTATAGATAACAATTGATATGGCTGTCCAGAGGTAGTCGCTGCCATTCAAAGGTATGAATTCACATCCTAAATCAAAAGGGAAATATACAATCCTTGGCCATGGACCCCACAGTTAAAATTAGGCAAAATATTCATCTTAACACCATGATGATTAATCAATGATTATTAGAGTAGAATTAGATCCCTTCGTGGTGAATTATTAAGTAACAATCATTTATATCTTTAATTTCCGGAGGTGATTCACTTGTAATCCAATTAAATTGGAACTTTAATTAAAGTACCATATATTATTTAGCAAACAAATTATACATCAAGAATTAAATAGAGAATAATATAATAAGGAGATGACGAAGAATCTAAAATTTTATTTTGAAATTTGTGTGTTTAATCAATGAATTCGTTGAACAAAAATGATAAGTAAAAATTTGATATCCAAATAAAAATCGCGATTAGATAAATGCTGGGTGGATTCGCTGTCATGCACAGTGAATTAGCTGTCTAAATAATAAATGTTCGCTGACTATTAGGAATTAACAAAAATGCAGCCATTGTGAGGCACACACAACCATGAAGGATGATGCATGAACTGTCATTAAAATAGAATGGTTGTCTTTCAAGCACATGACGAGTGGCCTTTGAAGGTCTGATATTGCCATTAAAATTTTGCTGACATGGATAGGGTAAGTTAACTTCGTTGGAATAATATTTATGTTGTGTTAAATGGTCAAAGTAACATTGCCAAAATAAAACAGTCACTAGTCAATAGCCATGTAATTATCTTTGTGTTAAATTTAACCTTGCAATAAAAATCGCCACCATACATCGCTGCAATGAAATTCAATTTAAACAATGGACAAATGTATCGCTTC
>JASDQU010170963.1:0-21140 GCA_032191745.1 Picea mariana | reverse complement strand
TTTGACCTTTTGGGTCTTCTAAATGACATATGAGGGTCCTCCAACTTCGTAAGGCCATAACTCTCAAACCGTGAGGAGTTATGTGACATTCTACATACCAAAATAAATGGCATGACATGTACTATCCATATAGAATAGTATTATCTAAAAATATATCATAAATCATACTGTTACACATCAAACAAACTTGGGTCCATTACCCAAACTTGGGGTCTCCAACTTCTCATGGCCATAACTCTCTAACCGTGAGGAATTATGTGGCATTCTACATACCACCGGAAATGACATGACAAGAAATATCCATATAGGATATTTTCCCTGACAAATTCACTTTCCTTCATCTCATTATTCCACAATTAAGCATGGGTTCTCTTACTCCACAAAGCGTCTTCCCGTGAGGGCTTTCACCATAAGGGGACCACTTTGGAGTTCATCCATATTTACTTCTTATCCACCATGAAAAAACAATAATGAATCATATTTACATCAAAAAATATTGGGTCCATTACCTAAACCTTTGTGCTACAGGGCTTTCTTCAAGGGTTGACATCAATGACAACCAACCTTAATCAACAAATCTACCTCCAAAAAACTTCTTGTTTCATGTAGCAAGCCCCTTCAAAGGCATGGTGCTGTAAACCTCACTCTGATACTAATTCGTGATGTACCCAAATCACCAGTCTAGGCCACATCAACGAAGAATGGCTCTAAAGACCATTCTGAGGCATACTCGACATCAACACAGTGAAAAACAATTCACTTTGATACCAATATGTGACGTACCCAGCCACCAACAAGCTGGCCATGCTACCTCAAGAATGCACTTTTTGAACTGATTTTGAATTTTTGTTCAAAAAATTAACAAAGAAGCATGAAAGGAACACATGCAATAAACAAGATTCATGCTAAACCATCCAAGAAATGAACAACATGCCATGCACAAAAATAACCAGCCAGCCTGGACATAGAATTACATCTCAGACATAAATAAATACACAATGGGATATAAATATACAAGAAAAAACAAAGATCACTTATCTTTAATTTATCCATTCACCAACTGATTTCAAACCAAGGATGTTCCACCCAACCATAGACGTTGTTGTTTGTTCACTTTCAATAGCAGTACCACCCCTGATCTAGGGATATGAATCCACAAGGATGGGTCCTATGCCAAATCTAAAACACACAGCAGTTGGATAACACACTCTCAAGTTTTTCCCAACCACACAACAATCATGATTTCCATCTCTCTTCCCCTTCAGCCTGCACAACCCAAACAAATGAACCCCTTTCTCTGCCATGCAGTCCCTCAAGTTGTTCTATTTCTCTTGAGGGCTTCGGTGGTGCTGGTTAGGAATATTAATGCTGGAAAACTCTAAGCAAAAGAATTAGAATGAGATCCCTCAAACATCCCAAGGCATGGTTTAAATAACAAGGACGTGGTCTCCCCAAGAGACTCACACACCCAAAGAGACAACATGGTCTCCCCAAAAGACTCATGTGCCAAATTTCCCCCACTCAAACCAAGATGGATGAATAATAATAAAAATACTTAACCCCTTTAGACCCCATCTCTCATGGAATCATATTCCCCCCATATCTTGTCCTTGTTCGTCTTGCAACCAACGATGTGTTACAATATGGAACATTTCAGGTCCTCAGAGAATTCATGGTTCATTCAACTACACATAAAAAAAGAGGATAATGACACTACAAAATAAACATGTACAAAATTAATTGGAATAAAATTATGAGTGTATAGCATATAACATACACTATAGAAAAATAAGTGTGTAATCAACATACATACTCTTAGAAGGTTCATATGGTCATGTGATTTCAACCCTGACAAATGTCGTTCTAAGGTGAAGCAACATCATAGAGTCGATCATCGTAAATAAGTAACCTGTAGACCCAATATAACATTCTTCACTAAAGATATATTATCTTTTTTCAAAATATATGGGACATTGCCTTTTTTAAAAGAATTTGTTAAGCCCTAGACAAATCCCCATGTTAAGTATACAACCCCTTATTAATCCCTAGAAATTAAATTATTACATTTCTAGTGTTATATTAGTAGGTAGGTTAGAACCCTTCATTGTACCCTTTCACTATAATTGTACCATTTGTCTCCTATATATATATATATATATATATATATATATATATATATATATATATATATACCAAGGAGACCTAGTATTAGGGAATATTAGCTCATCTTGTACATTGAATATATTGTAAAAGGAGGTTTCCTCCTCGAAGTGGATTGTTATTCATTGAATTTTTATTCATAACATTTGGTAATAGAGCATCAATCATAGGGTTTTGATGCTTCAAGCGAGTCATATTGGAATTTTTGCTATAACTTTTTCTTGGAATGCTTCAAACAATGAAATTTGGAGGTTAGTTAGGAGACATATTAAAGTGCAATTGGTAAAAATTTCAGGTTCTGTTTTGTTATACTTTCGGAGATATATCCTATGGAGGATAGGGTTTCAACTCATCTTGAAATCGGTTTTAAAGGAGTCATGTTGGGATTTTCACTATAACCTTTTTATGGGAGGTTTCAAATAGTTAAACTTTGTGAAGATTGAGGAGAAATATCATAGTACAAATGGTCAAAATTTTGGGTTCTAGTTCGCTATACTTTCAGAGCTATAGTCCATGGAAGACAAGGTTTATGGCTACTCCTGAAATCATTTATCTTGGCATTTCGCTGTAACGTTTTTTCAGTGAAGTTTAAGAATCTAAAATTTTCAAAATATTGATTTGACATAGTGAAGTACATGTGGAATTTTTTTCATATTTTGAATCATTATATTTTATTACATATTTCTTGTGGAAGTTAGGGTTTTTTTCACAAGTTATTTTTTGGTGATTTCAAGAGATTTTTTCGTGGTTAACAAGCTCATTTTTTTTTTTTAGAGACGTGTTCTAGCATATTTAAACAACACAATATCTGTCATTAAACAAAGAAACCCACAATTGGGGAATAATACACACACATTGTTTCACATGGTTGGAAACACTTTGTTTCACCTAGTTGGAAACCCTTGTAACCCCTATTGGTACCCCTTCGAGTAGTATTGCATTAGACGGTACCTGTAGAAAAAATATCACTTCCACATACCTTTGGGTATATAGGAAGTCCCCTAAGTGTACCTGAAACTAGCCTTAGATAAGATATTCGACCGTCTGGTTTCTATAGTACACTGGGAACAACACTCGGGGAGACCACTCTCTACTACCTAGGTAGTCGAGTAGTGTAGATAAGGGCATGATTGAGCCTTCGTAGTGTAGATAAGGGCATGATTGAGCCTTCGTAGTTAGTGCCTCAAGATATTGGGTCTAGTACTATGTTGGACACTGCATGTATATTATAGAGCTATAACACTTGACACTCCCTTGTCCTCAAAACCCTATAACCTTTTTCAGTGAGCTCACTCTCGAAGGATAACCATAATTTGTTATAAAGGGGAAACAAAGGATAGCTATTATTTTCTCATATTTCAAAGGGTTCTACAAGAAATGATACTGGTACTCCTCATAAAAACTCAAACATGACTTCCAAATAATACTTTGAAAACAAGCTAACCCAATTAAAGAACCAAGTTGATGAAATGAGTGGAAAAATGTTGAAACGAGTGGATTTAACACATTCTCATGAATACCTTAAAGGGTAAATGGAAGATCAAATGAAAAATAAGATGGATGAAATGGAAAAGAAGATGGATGAAAATAAGAATGACATGAAAAAGAAGATGGAAGAAAATAAGGAAGAATTACAAAAATCCATGAATGAAATGCAAAATTCCATGAAGTCCATAGAATCCCTACTCTTACAGAGGACCCCTAAAAGGGATATGGAGATCCAAGGAAATCATGAAAATAAAGAGAACAATGGTATTGAGACTCAATCACATATGCAAAGTATTTTATCACAGTTGGAGAGCACACATACTGAATTTCAGAATCATACATCACTCCAAGATCCACATCATTAAGGCTTCAAGTTAGCACCAAGTAACTACTTCATTTCAAAGATCCATACGATGACGTTTGATGGTAAATATCCTATAACATGGATATTCCATATGGATCAAATCTTTGATCTATGCCAAGTGCCAAGCTTACAAAATTTAACTATTGTATTCTTGTATTTAGAAAATGATGAATTTGTTTGGTATCCATAGCTTTGTGAAAGAAAAAAGGATTCTATTATCTTTTGGTCTATTGTTATGGATGAATTGATAGCACATTATGTGGATATTAAGAGAAACACATTGTTTCATCAATTGATAAATCTTTGGAAAAAAGGTCCAATTAAAGAGAACATTCAACAATTCCAAAACCTCAGTCTCATTGTAAAGAACATTCCAAAGGATAATTTGTTAGATCTCTTTATGGGCACTTTAAAGGAAAAAATTCAACATTAGGCATGTTTCTTCAAACCTAAATCCTTAGAGAAATATTTTAGTATGCCAAAGAAAGTGGAAAAACAAATATGGCTACTATAAGGGTGGCCACTAAAAACTATAGAGAGAAACATGTTCCCTTTCCTAACCTCACTCAACTGACAAGGTTGACACCTCAGCAAATGGATGAAATAAGAGCAAAGGGACTATGTTTCAATTGTGAAATAAAGCATAGTAATTGTCATAAATGAAGTGAGAATAAATGATTCTACATAGACTATGAAGAGGAAGAAGATCAAGAATCAGAACCATCACAAGATATAGATCTATAAGAGACTACTCCAATGATATATAGTCATGAATTGACCAACATCAGTACTCCACAAACACTCAATATAGAAGGGTATATCAAAAAGAAAAAGTTAACAATGTGGATTGATTTTGGTAGTACCCATAACTTCATCAATTACAAATTAGCAAAATGTCTTAATTGCTTTGTATTTATAGCACCAAAGTTTCAAGTAATGATTGCTTCTGGAGGTACCATAAATTGTTTGGGGAAGTTCCATAGTATTAATCTCAATATGGGGGAGTATTTATTGGATAGTCCCATGATTTCCATCCAAATGTGTGGTGTTGATGTTTTATTAAGGGTCCAATGATTATAATCATTGGGAACATTGGCCCTTAATTTTCAAGATCTTTTCATGAGATTTTCCTTAGACAACAAGGAAGTTGAGCTTACAGGTATCCAAGGGAAGCCCTCTAAGGTGATAAGCTCTAATAACATGACAAAATTACTCAAAAAGGGACACCATGGTGTAATTGCACAATTTTTCTCTCTAGATGTTCAAACATCTATATTCTCTTCTCTATTGGATCTCCATATAGTTATCAACAATCATTCCAAGTTATTTGGAGAGATGCCTAAGGGTCTTCCACCTACTTGAGATCATGACCATGTTATTAATTTGCAACCAAGAAGTGTACCACCTAACATTAGGCCTTGTAGGTATCCATATGAACAGAAGAGTGAGATTGAGCATATGATCGAAGAAATATTAGAGGCTGACATCATTCAACCTAGCTAAATTTCTTTCTCTTCACTAGTAGTGATGGTGACAAAAAAAGGATGGTTCAAGGCATAAGTGTCAAAATTATAGAAAACTCAAAAAAATGAAAATCAAAGATAAGTTTCTTATTCATGCCATCAATGAATTATTAGATGAATTGCATGGAAAAAATTTATTTACTAAGTTGGATATTTGTTTAGGATATCATCAAATCAGAATGAGGTAGGAAGACATTCCCAAAACAACATTTAGAACACATGGAGGTAATTATGAGTTTTTGGTTATTCCATTTCGACTTACTGATGCACCTTCAACATTTCAAAGCTTGATGAATTATATTTTCAAGCCCTTCCTTATAAAATTTTTTTTAGTAGTTTTTGATGACATACTAATATAAAGAAAATCCTAGGAAGAGTATGTACAACATGTTGACAAAGTATAACAAATATTGGAAGAGAAACAACTTTATGCAAATCCTTCCAAGCGTGCCTTTGGGTTTCAAGAAGTGGAATATTTGGGTCATATTGTATATCATAAATGTCGTTGATGCTAAGGGACTGGAGAGTTCCCGACACCAACATCTCAAATCTTACTTGGCTAGAGTAATATAGTTGGGATTGTTACCCTAAGTTTATAACCAAAATAAAAAGAATTAATTTATTATCAAGTAATGGGTACTAGAAACCAATGCTATCTTTTATATTATAAATATGTAAAATAAGAAAGTAAAATATGTGTTTTGTTTTTTATAGAATCAAGAACGAATGAAATATAAATATGATAAGTAATACAACTAAATAGACATGTGAGACCCAAAAATCAGTGACGCAATTTTACTAATTTCATTCCAAGTTACAATCAAAACCTATTTTTCATACCCCTGTGAGGGCTAGGATCAAGATCTAATTTAGAGATCTTTGATGGGAAAGATACAAAAATACTCTTGTTGATATGGATTATTTTCGGAACGAAATGAAAATAGAGATATTACAATGAAATGCACATAAATATTTCCAGAAACAGAGAAATACAACAATACACGATTTCTGTTAATGAAAGAAATGTACAGAGACTGTAAAAATACAGAGTGCTAGACTCGCTAGAATGGTGGCAGATTTATCTCTGAGAAGAGATGTGATGGCTACGCTTATTCACAAGAATATAAGTACAATGAGGCTTTGAAGGCCTTTTTATGATAAAAATGAATGTAAAAACCCTAGACATCCAAAAACCTAACCCTAGGAGATGAAGCGCCAAAAGTCATGTTGGCCCTGTTGAGGTAACTTAGTACATCAATTTCTTGGGGTCGTAAATTTTGCATACGATCTCTGTTTTAGGAATGTAATAGCCCGTTGGAAAGGTATTTTCGAGAACTATAGATTATGTCATCAAACTTGACTTTGTCTATGATTTGACTATGCCAAGCCAAGAAAATATTGTTTAGGGCCCCAAAACGACCCTGGAAGTACAAAAAGATGTACTAACATGAAAACTTCCAAAATAATCCAAATGGAATAGGTCAACGACCACCATTATCCACTTGGATTTTGTGCAGGGCTTCAGGACAACCTCGGAAGTGCTTAACCAACAATTAAAAATAGATGTCCCTATTACATAGAAACGTGTTGAACTGAAAACTGTCAAGATGAGCCAGTTGGAATTTGGAACAGGTGGGTGGCCACCAATATCCACCTAGATCAATCCTCCCCCCTTAGGAAGCAATGGTCTCCATTGCGTTAAGTTCCCGGGGAAGAGGGAAAAGAATTTTATGAATTTGAATCTTGGTGAGTTGGCCTTGCTGGATAAGTTGCATTGCTTGGTCTGTGGAAGGATATCACGAACTCGTTGCTAGCAGGGTTGAATTTGTTCCACAAACCTGTTGTCTTTGGGCTTCACGAGGCATTGTGTATGCACCATCATAAGTGAAGAAACAATATATTATTTCTCTTCTGCAATCTTCTTATGTTGGATAAAAGGTGTTGAGGCTGCAGTGGTTGGAGTGGCCTTCTGTGCATCCTTTGAACAGACTGTGAAGAGGTTGAATTTTGCAATATGAGAGGTTACCTTGTGACACTTTTTTGGTGGAACAATAGTCAGAACTACCTTTGGTATCCTGTAGAGCTAACCCCCCAAAGTAATAATGACATTACGGGGTCGAGAATCATAAACAACATGATGTTTCCACATATATGGTTGGCCCAAAACAACATCACAGACATCAAGAGAGGAAACATCATGCACTACCTCATCCTTGAATGGTTTGATTCCATAGGACAGGTGGCACTATTGGATGACACAAAGATCTCGTCCCTAGTGAAGCCACTCGATGTTGTCTAGTTGCGGGTGTGGTGTTGTAGACAACCCCAACTGTTTGATGACCTCAGCTAAGATGAGATTCTTCTGTCTGCCACTATCAACAATGAAATGCAATGGGGTCCCCTTCACCCACATATGTGAATGGAAGAGGCCCTCCCCCTCTTTAGGATCTACTAGTTCTTCTGGTTGAATTGTTGTGGTCATGACAATAGAAGTGGGGTCTGTGTCGATGATATGTCTTTTTTCATTATTTTCTGGATCAGATTTTGAATCAGGGTTCGGCTCCTTATATTTGACCTCATCCATGAATGAATGTTTTGAGCGACATTCATCGGTGTTGTGCCACGGGCTTTTGTGGAATTCGCATCACTTCCCAGTGTCATTCTTCATCTTTCCTTTACCCTTCTTTACTTGTGTCTTGAACTCTTTGTCAGGAGGTTGTTGGTTAGGGACATATTTATCATGCTTTGGTTGTTGCGGATTTGCAAACCTGAGCTCCCATTTGTTTTGGTGCCTAAATTTATGCTCAATTTTGACATCATATCGATAGGAAGCTCCCAATGATGAGATGTTTAGGAAATCCATTTTGTTTTGGATGTACCTATGCAGAGCCCCACAGTATTTCAAAATCAAATGTCACTCAGAGTGTTTGATACCCATCTCGGTGCGCAAGGTATGGAAATTATTTGTGAACTCTGACACTGTTTGGCTCTTCTCTTGCCATAGTGTGGTCCATATCATGTACTGGTATTCATACTTATCAACATGGTAATATTGTTCCTTGACCGCATCCACAAAAAACTCCCAAGTGGGTTCGGCCCCATATATTCTATATTCCTCAGTGGAAATTTGATCCCAGTAAGTTTCCCACCAATTTTTAACATGGGTGAGAGCCTTGAGGAGTGCAAAGGTGATCTTTTTCGTGTCGAAAAAATTGTGAACAAAGAAATAACCTTCTAGCAGATTTAACCATTTTTCTAAGGCATCCGCATCTATCTGACCTTCAAATATGGGAATACAAGAAGTTCCTCCAAAGTGGTCTCTTGATGAAGATGCACCTGTTGCTATCAGAAGGCATTAAAGGATGTGGGAAGAATTCTCCATCATTGTGTCCCTCTATCACACGATATATTGCTCAAGCAATAGGTTAATATAATATTTTTCTCCGTCGTTTTTCTTTTCTTCCGACATGGAGGATTTCTTGGGTGTATGAGACTGATTTTCATCAAGAGATACACGCTTGAGACCCAACTTTCTATACTCGGACCTCGTTGGGGACATGCACTGAAAAAATGATCAAGAGCAGTCTGCTCTGATACCACTGACCCAGATTATTTCCGAAATTAAATGAAAGCAGAGATATTACAATGAAATACACATAAATATTTCTAGAAACAAATAAATACAACAATAAATGATTTCTATTAATGAAAGAAATGTACAGAGACTGTAAAAATACAGAGTGCAAGAGTCGCTAGAATGGTGGCAGCTTTATCTCTGAGAAGATATGTTACAGATACGCTTATTCACAAGAAGTTGAGTAAAATGAGGCTTTGAAGGCATTTTTATGATAAACATGAATGCAAAAAACCTAGACATCCAAAAACCTAACCCTAGGAGATGAAGCACCAAAAGTCATGTAGGCCCCGTTGGGGTAAGTTAGTACATCAACTTCTTGGAGTCATAAATTTTGCATACGATATCCTTTTTAGGCGTGTGATAGCCCATTGGAAAGGTATTTCCATGAACTACACATTATGCCATAAAAATCTGACTTCGTCTATAGTTTGACAGTGGAAAGCCAAGAAAAAATTGTTCAGTGCCCCAAAACAGACCTAGAAGTACAGCAAGATCCACTGACATGAAAACTTCGAAAATAAGTCATTTGGAATAGGTGGGAATCCACCATTATCCACTTGGATGTTGTGTAGGTCTTCAGGACATCCTCAGAAGTGAATAACCCACAATTACAAAGAAATGTCCCCATTACAGAGAAACGTGTTGAACTAAAAACTGTCAAGATGAGCCAGTTGGAATTTGGAACAGGTGGGTGGCCACCAATATCCACCTGGATCAATGGTATAAATAGAAGACTAAGAATAGAAATTTGTATCAGCCTAGCCATGAAAGTATCATTGATTGACTCTGCAAAATATCCTCTATCAGTAATGAAAACTAATTCATAATCAAACTAGAATACATAAACTATCAAGGTACAATGATAAACCTTTCTAGAATAAACTGCTGAAAAATGCCTCTCAACCTTTGAATCCTGCTACCTTCAATAAGACCCTACTATCAAAAAAATGGTTAAGACTCTAGGATAACTCAGAATGAAGGAAAAATAATTGATCTCACAAATATAAGAGCAGACCTTAATCAGAATTTTTCTTCCTTGTTCTCTCCTCCCCCGTGTTGTCCCTTCAATTGGTTTCTCTTTTATATCCTTCAAAGAAGTTGTGGTAGTTTCAAACTACCTTTAGTTAAGTTCTAAATGAATTTTAGTTGTATCGGAAATAACTTTTAGTTATTTAGGGACAAATAATAAATAATTATTAATAAATAGATAAAGGGTAATATAAATAATAACTAATAGACGAGACCCCTATTTCCTTTTATTATATTTAATTTTTCGATTTTCTCCTTGTTACTCCATGTTTACTTAAATAAATAAATCATGCCACCTCGCCAAATATACACATAAGGAAATCAATTAGAACATCCCTTGTATCTCCCAAATATTATCCATATAAATAAAATATATTTTCCACCTTGCAAAAGAAAAATATTAACTGGTTGTCCAAAATAAAAACATGGTGTCATATTGTCCAAAGGAGGTAAAAACATAAGTAAACTATCCGCCACCATAAATAAACATGAAATATCAAAAGCTATATTTGTTATGAGAAGCAATTATCATTTTTTCAGTGCTTACTGCCTATGCTGCCTTGTTTGTTGAGTTGGCTTTCTCAAATTGTGGTTGATTGGATGTGTCGGGGTGAACCTCATTGAAGTCTTGGGAGTGTTCATTAATTTTTTGAGAATGTGATATAAATGACTCTAAGGAATCATCGAATGACTTGGAATGAGTGGCAACATTTTTTTACCCTTGCCTTTGGCCCTGAAATAATTTCTTTGAGTCTCTTGCTTGCATGAGATGTTTGAACATGGGATGTAATTTGAGAAATATGTTGGATAGGTTGATTGAGTGGAGGAGAATGCAGTAACATAAATTATAATGTGGGTCATCCATCATGATGAACTATAGGTTTTTGGACAAAATCTTCCTAGCCAATGTTGACAGGGATCTCCGGTTGCAAGGATACATGGGATAGGATGAGGCTGAAATGTAGGTATCTTGAGCCTTTGATATGGATGAAATTATATTTGGCTAACTAGGTTAAGGAAACCAATCTGAAGCAACTAATTAAATTCCTCTGAATCAACGTCAAAATGTATCGAAAAATATGGGTCTCTTGGTACCTCTCTGTCAAAAATTATTTCTACCTCTACCTCTGTTGAAGAAGCTCATTCTTTAAAAGAAAACTTAGATCAGTATATGAAACAAGAAATACTAATCAACCATCAAATCACTTTTCCTAAAGATAATTTTAAAACATTGGCTAATATCAGTCAACACACAAGCATGCATGCAATCAATCCATTACTCTGCATAAATCATCATAATCAAATCGTTTGATTTCATTTCACAATTGTTGTCATTTAGAAAAGGGATATTAAATGATACATGGGATGTGATGGGGTTTGGGATGAGTGAAAAGTGATATTTATGAAAGGGAACAAAAATGATTACTGTTCTAAATAAAATTAGTTCATACAACTCAACACAAGGTCAACTCTTATAATCATGTCATCTTCAATTAATTGTACATGTCACCCAATCCAATTCGTTGTTTGTATTATTTCAAATTTGAAAGCTTCTTCATAATTACATCCTCTTTTGAAAACAAAACATGGGGAAATAAAATGAACATGGGAAAATGAGGGGATTTATAATGAGCGGAAAGTGATATCTATGGAAGGGAACAAAAATGGTCAATGTTCTTCTCTTTAAAAAAAAATACATACATCTTATTATTTCCACTCCATTAATCATTAACTAACATGAACAACCTCAAGACTTCTATAATCATCCAAATGGACTCATATAGTTTATCTTATTCTTTGATTGTTTTGAATCTAAACTTCATTTATTAAAATGAATTAATAAATGTCAAAGAGAATTCTACTCAATAAATTATATATAAAAAAGTTTAGGTATAAAATTCTTTCTACATCCATCCACTGAATATAGAGTGGAGTCAAATAAATGTCAATCAAACTAAGAAAGTAAGGGTTTAATCATTCTCCTTATATCAAACTGCTCGAACTAAGTTCTTATTCATTTGTTGTTTCATATACCATAATCATTTCAATATTCATATGTATCAAGCATATGTCGAAACCTGGATGAGTTCAGTCAAAGTAGGGTTTCCTTTTGAAAAGAAAATGTTTGTAAGCATTCATGGTTTCCATTAACAGGTCAAAACCATAATTTAATCAACATGAACCAATGAAAACAATGTTGGGCTATCCACATGATCAACGCCATCAATACCCAACACCATGCAACATTTCCAACTCGGTTATAAGAACAAATTCATTTGCAGGGTTCAAATATTGATAAACAAAACCAGATGTTGGTGAGATAATCAACGAACGATGTGCAATGGTTTTTGTAGGGTTCAAAACCAATAACATTTTATTTTTATTTTTTTAGTTTTTTTTTTAAACATATATAATTGATCAAAACCATTTCAGAATTTGTAAATAAGAACAGGTTGAAACACCATTCTTGGAAAGTGAAAACCTTATATTTTTAATCCTTTTGAAAATGCCAAATCATAATCCAATAGTGTAAAGATTGTGTGCCATAAAAAAACTCATACACGCAAGAGCTACATCAAGTCAAAAGAAGGTTCGAAACTTATTCTCATATCTACTCCAAACTGGACTGCATCTATACATCGACAATATTCCCTAGCCTCTGCTAAAAAATTATCTTTCAAAATCATATATAAGAGCAGTCGAAGCAATAATTTTGGGTGGGTGCAAATCATAAGTTTTTTTTTTTAGAACCCATATAAAATGTAAAATCGTGGCGAATAATGTTGAGGTTATAATCCATGAAAACCATATGAGAAAAACCATAATGAACTAAACATAGGTGAGACTCTTTCTTATGTCCATTTCAAACCGTATTGTATTCATATTCCTTCCACGCAACCCCAGATTGTACGTCTTAATATTCATTCCCAAAATGATAACCAAAATTTAAAAGGAATTCATTTGTTTACCAACATAAATAACTCGACTTGTGCATCTATTTAAAGACCATGAGTGAACATTTATAGTTTATTTCATATCCAAAATAGTATAGAGACATACTTTTAACATACACATAAGATGCAACCAAATCAGAGACAACATTCTAAATTATGAGAGAAGAGCAACTCATTTGATGCTAGAAGATTCAAAAATTCCCATACCTATCGAAGTTGCCTAAATAGTCACAAGAAGAGAAGCCAAGGATTGTAATCCAACCACCAACAAGGTTTAAAAAATCAAAACACTCGACTAACCAACAACAGAGCAATCTCAACCAAATGAAAATGCGAAAAAGGTGGTATGCCTCAGGGGAAAACTAATAGAGAGTGTAATAACTCTCATTAATTTCATGCCGCCTCCGAAATTGGATGGCCAAAACCCAAAACCTTGCCAACTTTTCCATCATAACCATCAACCAACCAAATGTTACATGGTGGAGAATACCAATTTCCAACTCAGATTCCTAATTCAATTCATGTACCATATTGTCTATGCATTCAAAGCTATCAAATTCTTAGTTATATCATATCCCAAAACCATCATTTAAACCATATTCACAAAGGAAAATAATATGTCAACACTTTATCAACCAACGATACCAACCATGTAACCAAGCAATGTACCATATGGTAGCTATATCATATATGAACTTTATCGCAAGTCAAATTCATCCATACTTATATACAACACCTTTGTATAATATTGAAACCTTTATATGATACCCAATGTTGTTATATGATATATATGCATGGAGTAAAACTTAACCATCCCTTTTGACATGTCACAAAGCTTATCATAACAACAAGTTTTAGACCAACATAACACTAGTGTAATGAATCTTTTACCTTCTTTTATTTCTTATATGGTGACGATTTACTTGGCGCAATGAAAGTATAAGGAGAATCACAAACCTTTGTCTAAGATATCATTCATGCATAGAATACCAAGATGTGATCATGTCATAATTTCATATAATAGTTTTGTGAATTGCAATTCTTGGAGGAACAAAATCAACATAATGTTGTTTTCCTTTAAGGGGTCCCACCTATAGTTATATAATATAATAATAAAATGAATATAGTGCATTGCAATCTTTTGCATGCAAAATTTAGTTTCACATTTTTTTGCGTCAACAACTAGCAACTCCACAGGGAAGTCTTTTTACAACAGATTAAAACCCACAATCTTTGGTTTTGATGAAGCAAACAGGGGTGGAAAATGGGGCAACTAATGATAGCTCGAGAAGTAAGAGAAGTAGATCAATACTCTTGAGCATGCAAAAATTATACAATGGGAGGAATAAAAATGGAGTTTAAAATGATATATGTAATGGGACTTCGTGGAGAAATTTATGGAAAGTAGGATGGATGAGGGGGTTTGGTCCTGTTAGTATAACAAACATAGAGATAGTAAGTATTACTTAGGTAGATAAGTTTTACTAAATCTTAAGCCCTTCTGCAAAAATCTTATAAGAATTTTCTGATATGCTCTTATTTGAAAACAATATGGAGGGTAGAAAAGGAAAGAAGAAAAGGGAAAGAGTCACGGCCATCAATATTCTAGAAAAGTATACAACTGAAGGTACAGGTAACTATTTCAATCAACATTAAGATGAGAAGAGAATCATAATATTTTGTTGTGTGTTTTATTATTTCAGAACTGATCAACAACATTTTTCAAACAAATGATCTTTCTAGAAACTTGACTGATCCAACTGACTCTAACTCAACGAAAAATGGAAAACTAGAAAAAAAAATAACAAAACAAAACAACTCAAGTAAGAGTAAGTATAAGAAAATTGAAAGAAGTAAGTAATCTAATCTAAGTAAGAGTAAGTAATCTAATCTAGCCCTTTGAAATTTTTTTTGTCTTATCTATTTGAATATGTATATTTTTTTATGTACAGGGGAAAAGAAGAGCATCAACTTGGGACTCAAGTAGGATGACACCTATAATAAAGGAACACATCATCTACTTTTCATGCAGGTCTCACGACTAGTAATATTTTATGAAAGTAAATCACACTAACATGCCAACTAACAGATGCATAAGGCGATGAAAAATGATCTATCAAAACCCAAAAGAAATTATCACCATATTACAAGACGTGCTAACCAACAACATGAGTTTTTCATTTTACATTGAAGGTATCAATTAGATAAAGGACTTTAGATTTATGATTCAAGGCTTGAATATCGAATATATGGTCAATGCACTCATTAAACATGCCATCTTTTTTAATCTTCTCATTAGAAAAAGGGTCATGTTAATGCAAAGAAGACTCATATAAAGGAAAAATCATAGGATCATTCTTGAAATTATCATCGTCATGAAATGTAAGAGTGAAAATAAGAGGAGTATGTGTACTAGTGTCACACTCCTTGATTTATTTTTATTATTTAAACAATGGATTTGAATAAGCATTATTAATATCTTTCTTTACATAGTCAACTTCTTCATTACATGCACATGAATAAAATATTTGAGGCAAACTATGATCTTGGGATTAGATTTGTCTATTAGGTTCAAGAATGGTTCTATTTGGAAGGTGAGAGATGGGTTGATTGGTCAAATCATTATCAAAACAAAGAGTTGGGGTCTGCATATCATGTTCATTATTATCAAAGAATAGATTTTCAATTGGATATATTTATTGACAGTGATGCAGGAGCATCGCTCCAACCTAAGCAACGCACCAGTTAGACAACACATTCAGCACACATTCAAGGAAGTGAGAGGCACCAACCCTCTCATTTAAAATTTAAAATTGTAATTAAATGTTTGTAAGGATGGAAGAGCCAAATCGTTTCCTTTGCACAGGCTGTAGATAGAGTCGTCTTTAATGGTTGACAGGCTGATAAGATCTAGAATCTGATTCGGACTAGACAACCATTGAATGTAATTCAATGAAAATTAATGAGAGTAGGTAGCTTGGAGGGAAGAGCTCGAGGATCCCCCTTGTAGAAAAGATCTTTGTATCTAGATTCATGAGGATGATAAGGTAGAAGATATATATTTGAGAGGAGAGAGCCAAGACTCTCTCGCATTCTGAGTTTTGTACACATTGTAAACAGACATTCTGAGATTAATACAAAGAGTAGTTTTTCCTGCATGAGAATATTTATGTGTTTTATGTGTATTTGATGAATGTCATTTGTGTGTTCATTTATACAGTAGATGTATGTTAGGTTATGTCTGCAAGGATAGACAAAATTCTCTGTCTGAGAGTTCTTTGATTTCAGTCTAGGTTCTTTGTGGCTTAATGCAAGGGGTTGCATGACAGAGTGTTGAGGACTTTGTGAGCTAGTGAAAAGAGTGCACATCTGAGTTCTGTGCTGAATTTAGGCTAGAATGTGATAGGAGGGCGCACCAGATGAATAATTAACTAAAAGGAGAATCCTCAAGGTTATTTAATACCTTGGAGGCAAGACTGTGTAGAGGAAGGCACACAGAGACAAAATCACTGAGGATTCTGTAGAGATCTATCAGGAGGGCATCGAGTGAGTGCAAGGAGCACACAAGAGGAATCTGTTTCGAGTTATGTGAGAAGAGAAGTGTCCAAGAGAAGACACTCACAGAGTTTTTGAACACTGTGTAGGCTTAGCAAGGTGTGCTTGAGCATAATTTTCCAGGAGGGCACTTATATCCCTTCGAGGACAAAAGGGACAGAGACCTTTGAGGTCTGATCAGTTGAAGCTCAAGGAGACAGAGTTGTTGAACACTCTGGAGGATGACATGTTCAAGGAGTGCACCAGGCCAACACTTGGATGAAGTGTTGAAGGCATCTAGTTGAAGGTCGGTTGAGCACAAGGAGTGTGCAGAGAAGCGAACTATTTCAAGTTTGAAAGCTCGAGAGGTCGAGCATAGAGTGTGCTAGGAGGAGCACCATAATTCTTCTAAGGAAGACACAGAAGGACTAGGTACCTTAGAGATTGAGCAAGGTTGACAAAGCTCAAGAGAGATAGCATGAAACTACACGCAGAGCGCTAGTGTGTGCAGGATCGAGGTCAAGTTTCATTGACAAAAGTTTAGGAGGAAAAGCAAAAGTCGAGACCCAACAATCGGGCTCACAGGAGGATAATTGAAGGTTGAGACAGTCGAAATGTTGGAAATCTTCCAATTCAGGAAGAAATTGAAAGCTTAGGAGGAGAAGCACAACAACCATTAGATCAGTTATAGTAGAGAAGATCTGGACCATTGATTCCATGTTCAGACACTTAGGAGTGAGTGCAGGAGGAAACAAATCTGAATCGTCGTATCTGGTGCGTGGATCAACAACCGTTGATCTAGAGGTAAGGTGCATGCACCTTAACCATTTGAAGGCATACAAGAGAGTGGACTTTGCGAAGTCCCAAGTTCCAAAATCATCGATACCATCCATCGGAAGGGACGCATGGTGAGCGATCAACATTTTGCTGATTCATGACTCGGAGAAGTCAAAGGGAAGAATTATAAGAACTCATGAAATCTGAGTTTGTGACTTGATAGTGGCCGTTAGATCCAGAGGAGCATGAGTCGTTGACTTGGCACTTCAAAATATCGACATTTTGTCGGGAGTAGAAGGAAGCTGCTCTTGGAAGTTGCGAGTCATGAAATCTTGACACGCTTGAGAGTTGAGCCCCAGGTCATGACCGGAGGTCATATTTCTGAAGGATAAGGGAGGAGCTAGCTAGTGCTAGGCCCCTTTTGGGATTTCAGAGGTCGAAGGAGTCGAGGTGACTTGCAGCAGAAGTCACAAAATCATGAAACGTAAAGTTCCTTTTAGTTAGGCTTGTGGTCATGGGTAGTGGTCACGTGGAGGGGAAGCTCACATTTGGTGCTTGTGCGCGCGCTCTGAGTTTCGCATTTGGACCTATGGATTTATTTCGGGAAGATTCTAGTAGCGGATCGAAGAGTTGTTCCAACTTGAGGAAATTGAACAATTCAACGACCGGGAGGTCAATGGACCTTTCCGAGGTAGGGGGGTCTACGTCAAAGTGGTATCAAAGATGATTATTCATCTATATATTTTAGGCGAAGTAGGTAAAGGAGATATTTTGATACCGTCAAAGTGGTATCAGAGCTAATTTTTTGTCTGTATATTTTAGGCGAAGGAGGTAAAGGAGATATTCTAATACCATCAAAGTGGTATCAGAGCTTCATAATTTGTCTGCAGATCATAAGCAAAGGAAAAAGGAGAAGTTGAGAATGCTCTCGAATGTAGAGTGAACAACAAACTTGCTAGAAAGGAAAGTAGAAGAAGAGGATGGCTACTAAAGGCCAAAGGAGTGGTCAAGGCAAAGACCACCAGCAGAAAAGCAAGGTTGAGATGGACCAAGAGCTCAACAGAATAAGAGAACGAATTGAGAAGCTTGCATTTAAAATGCAACAGGATGAAAAAGTGCATTGGGTGTATGAGTGGCCCATGAAGAAGAAGGTGAAGTGGCCCATTCAGAAATTGTTGGTTAGAGGACATTAAAGGTTGTTGAGAATGTGGTTGAGGTATGTTGAAAGCCTTAGAGGTGAGGAGGATATGGTTCACATCCGTGAATCAAAGACAGGAATACATCTCCATGATGATGAGGAGAAGAGATCGGAGAAGGGTCTCAGAAACTGCCAGGTGAGTAGTGAGGAATTTTTAGGTTACTTAGAGGGCAATGAGAAGAGGTAAATGGTTGATATCAAAGACTACCAGGTGGACAGTGAAGAAAGTTCATATTTCCAGGTGGGAAATGAGATGGGATCATTGGAGGATCTCATAGGCTGCCAGGAGGGCAGTGCATAAATCCTAGATTGCCAGGTGGGAAAGGGGGAGGAGATGAGACCATCTGATAGTCTCATGAACTCAGAGGTGAGTTTGGATCAGTAAGGAATGATGACAGAGGAGGATCGAAGGAGTATTCTTATCATTGGAGGAATTGAGGTATTCCTACCAAGTAGCCCAGTTGAGGTCAGAGAATGTGTTGCAGATGCAACAACAGAAGAAGGACAACAAACAGTGAATTTCATAGAGGAAGAAGAAATGGAGAAGACATCAGAATATTCCCTAGCAAAACAAGAGCATGCAGATAAGGTGCTCACTCCATGGGAGAAGGAGTTAGAGATGCTGGAGGATTGGTTGAAAAACACAGAACCAGTAGATGACTGCCATGAGAATACAGTCATGCAGATTTTGGGAGAAGGGCATTCGACAAAATTGCTCATAAATTTTGGCCAGGAATTTGAACAAATGATGACTGCAGCTCCGAGGCCTGCAACAGAAGATGAATCAGAATTCCAGTCTGGGGAGCAGTTGGAGGAAGCTGGAGATATGCCAACAGGAGAGCCGATAGTGAAGCTGTCAGAGGAGGATGTTGAGAAACAACTCAGTGATGAGACTGCAAAACTGAAGTTTGTAGCAGGGTGACAAGCTAAGGCCACACGAGATGGAGAAAATCGCAAGGGGGATCAAGTTGATCTACCCATCAAAGAGGAGGAAGTGCAACAGAGAAGAATTCCAGAGAGCCAGCCATTGGAGTAGCCAGACAAGGAGNTCAGAAGGCTGATGTTGAGGTCAACACATGAGACTACCAGAAAGGAGAAGCTGAGCAGAAGGAAGCCTGCCATAGTAGCAGGGAAGAAGAAGCAACAGTGAAGCAATGGAGCAGATGGACAACTACAAAGGACAGTTTGGGATCCAATGGATTTCAACAGATCTAGGAATCTCTTGAGTAGGATCTCATGAATTTTTCATAGCAGTGGAGTATGATGCAGGAGCATCGCTCCAACCTAAGCAACATACCAGCTAGACAACACATTCAACATGCATTCAAGGAAGCGAGAGGCGCCAACCCTTTCATTTTAAATTTTAAATTGTAATTAAATGTTTGTAAGGATGGAAGAGTCAAATCGTTGCCTTTCTATAGGCATAGATAGAGTCACCTTTAATGGTTGACAAGTTGGTAAGATCTAGAATCCGATTCGGACTAGACAACCATTGAATGTAATTCAATGTAAATTAATGAGAGTAGGTAGCTTGGAGGGAAGAGCTCGAGGAACCCCCTTTTGTAGAAAATATCTTTGTATCTAGATTCATGAGGATGATAAGATAGAAGAAATATATTTGAGAGGAGAGAGTTGAGACTCTGTTGCAGTCTGAGTTTTGTACACATTGTAAACATGAATTCTGAGATTAATACAAAGAGAAGTTTTTCCTGCATGAGAATCTTTATGTGTTTTATGTGTATTTGATGAATTTCATTTGTGTGTTCATTTATGCGGTAGATGTATATTAGGTTCCATCTGCAGGGATAGACAAAATTCTCTGTCTGGGAGTTCTTTGATTTCAGTCTGGGTTCTTTGTGGCTTAATGCAAGGGGTTACATGACAGAGTCCTGAGGACTCTGTGAGCTAGTGCAAAGAGTGAACATCTGAGTTCTGTGTTGAATTCAGGTGAGAATGTGCCAGGAGGGTGCACCAGATGAATCATTAACTCAAAGCATAAGCCTCAAGGTTACTAAACACCTTGGAGGTAAGACTGTGTAGAGGAAGGCACAAAGAGACGTAATCAGTGAGGATTTTGTAGAGCTTTGCCAGGAGGGCATCAAGTGAGTGCAAGGAGCACACAAGAGGACTTTGTTTTTAGTTTTGTGAGAAGAGAAGTGTCCAAGAGAAGACACTCACAGAGTTGTTGAACACTTTGTAGGATCAACAAAGTGTGCTTGAGCAGAAGTTGTCAGGAGGGCACTTATATCCCTTTGAGTACAGAAGGGACAGAGACCCTTGAGGTTGTAGAAATTATCTGAGGTCCTATGAGGCTGCCATCTAAGGTCTGTCCTTGACCTTAGTATGGCTCTAAGTTTCAACTGTATGGCCGTCTTCTTTTTCTGTTTTAGGACAGCAAACAGTCATCCCACTTTCTGCTCAATGTTTTATAGGTTAAATGCTCTTTTAAGGTGCCCTTGCAAGTGTTTTCTTATCT
>JASDQU010170962.1:0-10228 GCA_032191745.1 Picea mariana | reverse complement strand
TATCATTTTTCATCTTAAAATTTCATTATTAATCTTTATCTTTTATTTTTCCCTTCTTCATCTTAACTTTATGCCATTCATCATCTTTTCTTCATACCATCCCTATGAATAAGGAACCGTGATAAATAACTATTAATCCCAAGCCAGAGATTAAAATTCTTAAAAGAAACCAATTGATTTTTTATGTGTATGTGTGTCAATTCCAAGTTGAGCACAAAATTTCAAAATCAGAAAGTGAAGTTGATATTACAATTACAATATCGATTGTCACTATTTTCACTTTTTTGTCTTACCCACACATGAAAAGCCTTGATTTTAGAGAATAAAAGAAGAATAGAAAGATGAAGAAAAAAATAGTTTCCTTATCCTTTCAAGTTTTTATATGAAAAAAATTGATTTTATTGAATAAAAGAAGAATAGAAACATGAAGCAAAAATTAGGTGTCTTATCCTTTCAAGTTTCTACATTCATGAAGTTTCTATCTTGATTCTTAACCTTATCATCCATAAACATATTAAACCTTTGGGAGAAATGCCACTAAATCTACCCAAGAGAAAACCTAATAATACAAATGAAAGGACAAAGAGAAAACCTAATAATAAATGAAAGGACAAAAAAAAATGAATAATCGTTACCATGGTTACTCAACATCGTCTTCCTTGCACTCTTTAGTCTCTAATCATAAGTATCTAACTACTTATAATAATTTTTCAGGCCCTTTGAGTCCACCATACATATAACCTACTTATGAAAAAGATTCATCTTAGCGAATAAAAGAAGAATATAAAGATTAAGCAAAAAATAGTTGTCTTATCCTTTCAAGTTTCTACATGCATGAAGTTTGTATCTTGATTCTTAACCTTAGCATCGAAACATATTAAACCTTTGGGAGAATTGTCACTATATATACCCAAGAGAAAGCCTAATAATACAAATCAAAGGACAATGAGAAAACCTAATAATGCATTTATGAAAGGACAAAAATAAATGAAGCCACTAAAAAAGTGAATAATTGTTACCATGGCTATCCAACATTGTCTTCCTTGCACTCTCATACCTATCTATGTATAAGAAGTTCCAAGGGACTTAGAGTCCGCCATCTATAAATTACTTATGAAAAGCATTGATTTTAGAGAATAAAAGAATAATAGAAAGATGAAGCAAAAATTAGTTGTCTTATGCTTTCAAGTTTCTACATGAAAAACCTTGATTTTAGAGARTAAAAGAATAATAGAAACCTGAAGCAAAAAATATTTTTCTTATCCTTTCACGTTGCTACATGCATGAAGTTTCTATCTTGATACTTAACCTTATCATCCATAAACATATTTAACCTTTGGGAGAAATACCACTAAACCTACCAAAGAACTAACTTAATAATACAAATGAAAGGACAAAGAGCAAACCTAATAATACAAATGAAAGGAGAAAAATAAATAAAACCACTAAAAAAGTGAATAATTATTACCATGGCTACTCGACATTGTCTTCCTTGCACTCTTGAGTTTCCAATCATACTTATCTACATATAAGAAGTTCCAAGGGACTTACACTCCATTATACATAACCTACACCACATCCTTGGACATTTATTTAGTGAGGCCTAGAAAAGCTGAGAGTCCACCATACATAACCTACACCACCTACTTTGACATTTATTGAGTGAGACCTAGAAACACTGTATAAAAAAAACCTACATATTAAAATTTCAACCTAAGTTGTCTTTATAATAATTATCCCAAATTACCTTTAAACCATAACCCAAGACATTGAAATCATATATCTTATTGGATTATATACCCTAATTTGATGTCTACCTCTCTTTGGTATAAGTATAAATGTATGTGTAACCCTAATTCAAATTCATGTAATCCTCGTTATAAAAAAACGCTTTAAATGTTAAAGTAATAAAAGATAATTTTGTGAAGTAATAGAAGATAAAAAATAAAATAAAAAAACACTTTAAATGTTAAAGTAATAAAAGTTAATTTTGTGAAGTAATAGAAGATAGTTTTGTCATGACCCCAATTGTGATTAGACAAATCAGTACATACTAAATAATTAAATAATTAAATGCTATCTTCCCATATCATAACAATTGCTAATCAAGAGTCTAATCTCTAGTTATTACTAAATTGGTTATCTTACCTCTCCACAATTAGTGAATTGCTCATTCTAGCTCATATAGATTTTGTTCTTAATTAAAACATAGATATTGTCATAGATCCCATAAATTTTTGGGCTGTACTCATTATTATATTTTTAAAACAATGGTAATAAAGACAAATAGACTTGAACTCAAGATTCATGAATCTATGTTTTAAGACATGTATAATTTCAATTTATATTTTTCTTAAATGAAGAATTTTATTTTAAAATAATAAATTTTAAATCAAATCTTTTATTTTAAGAAAAGATTTATTTTTTATTTATATCTCTTTCATATATATATATTAGTGTCAATTTATGGATTTGGTATTCAATTAGTGATATCAAATGTGTCTTTCAATTACAACAATTCAGCGTTTTCTTTCAATGAACTTTATTTATTTAAATGTTTTTAAAGTTTATTACGCCGAAATGCGTACACCTATTGACAATGGGCACAATTAATCACCTTTTAATATAAAATTCTAATTTTATGGCTAACAATTAAAGATGCTGGCATATTCTTATTCGTACTCTCTAATCAATGGATGAAATTTAATGCTCATAACTTCCTTGCATTTCTGAATGCTTCCCTTACCTTGTTTACTTTTTCACATTTACTTAATATGATTGAGAAATTACTTCTCTAACCATTGATTGACAGGTTAACTGATTAAGAAAAATTAATATTTATAAAACTCTGCATTGCCACGTTCCTTGAAATGATGCGTTTGTAGCTGGACGCAGTGATAGCTAGACGTAGTGGTTAAGTTGGGTGTCGTTTCAAGCACGGCCGCCGGCCGCGTTTCAAATAGCATGGCAGACTCTTGGTATCGAGTGGACCGACTCTTGGAGGCTTCCATAAACAATCCGCCTTTCAATTAACACATTAGGTTAAATTGGCAATAGTGGGATTAACCTGGCGTTTGGACAATCAGCCTTTCAATTGGCTATAGTGGGATTAACATGAAAATTCTTGTTGGTACACAGACTGTTCGCAAATGGGCATGTTATCAAATCACTACAGGTTTGTTCGATTGCTTTATTGTGTTAGGGACAAATTTAGTGTTCGATTGCTTTGCAGGTTTGATTGAACTTGCAATGTCTGTTCAGATCTGAATATACTGATTTGCGATCTCTGAGCTTTCAGATTAGTAGAATCTATATATGTGATGGGGATTATGGTGTGATAATCCGTTCCAGTGTTACAGGAACTTCCAGAGGAACAGAGAGGTAATGCAGTAAACAACATGGTGTAAGAAGCGAGCCAGAGATTTCGAGACAAACGTGGGTGCCAAATATGCTTATTCACTCTCGCGGATAACACCTTTGAGAGAATCGATATGAATCACAGAAATAGAACCCTGTACAGTGAAAGGAACACCAGCTCTCTCAACTCAAGACGAAACCATCCATGTTTATGCAATGTGACAAAAATATGGGACAAATATCCGTAAACCGCCTTTCGGCGTTCACCAGTCGCGAATTAGCGGCTGTGCTAGTTATTTTTTAATTAACTTTATTAACGTTAAAAGAGATGGAACATCTAGCTAGACTGCACTGTATACTCCTATATCTCTCAGTACAATTACATACAATACAATCACATGGAATGGTTAAAAAACAGAACATTTTATTCTTTCGTGGATTTTTTTTATCTTTCAATCCAACTTCCTGGCAATTCAGTTCACCTTCATGTCGGGCCTCGGTGTAAAGGCGACGAAAATTTCAATGGGAACGGGACAGTTTGGAAGCATCGTCCATGAAATTTAGGTCAAGTTGTAAACTGCCACCTCGTTCGATATGGGGATTTTGAAGTAGACGCAGTCCCCCGTCCCAGCGCACTGAAGATCTTCCATATCGTGCCTCCTCGAAAACACTGTTGGAGGCATTCTCCCAATCGGTTCCCACTTTGTGCCGGCGTCGTCTTTATACTCCCACAAAAAAACCTCCTCCTCAGCTTGTGTTTCAGTTTCCATTTCCATCCCCTCCACCAATAGAATCCGCGAGCCGCAGTTAACCAAGTGACTGAAGAAAATGTTGGCATCGTTTCTATATGCAGGCAATGGCACAAAAGTGGACGTTCCCTCTCGCATGTTGAAACTCATTATGCCTTCCAGAGTGTCTGACACCATTAAACAATAGAAGAAACAAAGTCCAGAAAAAACTATCTGCTCATACTCTTTCACATTTAAATACGACAAATTCTCCTGCAAGACTTTCGCCATCCTCCAGGCCTTGTCAGTGGAATCGTAGATTTCCACTATCTTCCGTCGAAACATCCTATAGGTGTGCACCACCACCACTTTGTACCCATCTTCTCCTTCCTGCACGACTCGTATCTCCTCCATGGATCTGAATCTCAGGGGTATAAGTGTGAAACCCTTACCTGTGAGAGGATTGCAGACATAGATGGAGTTGGTGCAAGTGCCTTCAATCAAGAACAGGCCTGCGCCGGATGCCAGGTAACGAAAGGGAAGGGGATCCTGAGCTGCACCCTCTTTTTCCTCTAGAAAGGAAAGGGGTAAATGGGACGCCTTCCGATCCCGTGTGAAGCAGGAGTGTGCGAAACAATTCCAATTGTAGTCCACGACACCTACCAACAGCAATGCATTTTTGTGAGGAGGCGCCTCAGCCCATTGTGTAGTAATAAATCTGGCTGACGAAAACAGCGTGTTCCATTCTTTGGAGACACACAGATATTTCGCTGGCAGCCACGCCAATATATCTTCGGTCAAATCATTTGGCAGTTCACAGAAATGTGAGAACTCCTCCTCCCTAGCATTAACATCGCCCATTTTCAAAAGGATAATCACACCGCCAATTTAGTACAATAACACTGCCAGTTTTCAAAACTGAAGTTCTATATATATATCTATATGCAAGACAAGTTTGTAGGCGCTGGTTAAACGTTTTATCTTTTCTGAATTTCTACCAGAATCGAATTTTTATCAAAATCAAACAGAAAAAATTGTCCGACTGGATTTCTATCAAAATCAATCAGAAAAAATTGTCCGAAAACCTCCAAAAGTAAAACGTTTATACTCTTGCAAGTTTATATCTGCAAATTCATAATCCTATTCTCGCTGCAAATTTAAATTGAGATTTGCTGGGCTTAAATTTATTTGTTTATTCTTTAAATACTATCACAACCACAAAAAAAAGTGGTATCGGTGTCATTCTCCACCTTCCAAAACTAATAGAATAATGTTAGTCGATGGCCGACTTATTTGAAAAGGAAGAGGAATAGTAAATTTATGAATTAAAATATCAATGTAATTAATAATGAAAAATATATGATATTTTATGATGGTTGAGCATGTTAGATTATAGTTGAATATGTTTGGTTATGTTTGACCAATATTAATTTTGGTTATATGGTTGATTATGTGTGAGTATGTTTGGCCATGATTGACTTTGGTAAATCATTGTCTACTATGATTGAATTTGGTTGACCATAGTTGACTATGGTTGACCATGGGTTACTATGTTGACTAAGGATAACTGCGTTGATTGTGCTTGATAATGGATGACATGGTTGACCATGGTTGACTATGGTTGACCATGGGTTACCATGTTGACTAAGGATAACTGGGTTGATTGTGCTTGATAATGGATGACATGGTTGACCATGTTTTACTATAAAGGATAATATGGTTTATTATGATAAAGTATTGTTGCCCATGGTGGACTTTGGTTGACTATGGTTGACCATGGTGTCTATTAAATTATTCATTGTTTATGCAATAGAGTATTTCTATGAGAGTGGAATTGTATTTTGGTTTTAATTTTCTCGAAGTTTTGATCCCTGAGTTGGGATCATCCTCGGGTGTTTCTTAAGTTCAATTTATTAGTGATCTCTCAAACCCTAAATAAATAGACATTGATACCACTGAGAGAGCCGACCAACATAAGTATTATTCCAGGTGCTATTATCTTCCTCTTTAATTCTTTGTATCAGAGGCCTCCATGCTTCTTTAATTTTGAAGCCTTCATCTTTGTTGATGTTTGCAACATTTAATTCTGTTTCAAGGGCTTCATGTACCTTTCTTTTATCATAATGGTTCATCTTCGCAATAATTTTAGCATTATCAATACAAAGAGATGGCCAATGTTTTGTGAATGCTCAACCAAGGAAGATCGCTTGATCTAATTATGTTTCATGTCTACGCAATGTTCTGTGACTCTGATTTGTAGCGATCTTCGTGTCTCTCCAACATAATATCTTCCACATGAGCATGGTATTATGGAAACACCCTTATGATGTTTTGGATTAATGATGATGTCCATGTTTGATTGTGGTTGACTATGGTTTACCAAGATTGACTATGGTAGAGCACGGTTGAATTTGGTTGATCATGGTTGACTATGTTAAACTATTAATGGTCATGGTTGAATTTGGTTGACCACATTTAATTATGGTTGACCATGGGTGAACATGTTGACTATGGATAACCATGTTGACTACCGTTGACAATGGATGACATTGTTGACCACGTTTTACTACGATTATCTTATGGTTGTCTATGGTTGAACATGGTGGACCATAATTGACCATGGTTAACTTTGGTTGACCAATGTTGACTTTGGATTAGTACGGTTGACTATGGTGGACATATAGTTGACTTTGTTTTATGTTAGATTTACTATGGTTGACTTTATTTTATTTTATTTTCTATGGTTGACTTATGGTTGAAGTTTATTTAAGTTAGGTTTACTACAATTGAGGTTCATTGAATATGGTTTATTATGGGTTCGTTATGGCTACATTAGTTTAGGAATAGTATATTTGTGAAATAAAATATCAACATAATAAATAATGAAATATCTATGCAGATATTTTAGTATGGTTGACCATGTTAGATTATGGTGTGTCGTGGTTGACTACAGTTGACCATGTTCGGTTAAGTTTGACCATAGTTGACTGTGGATACACATGGTTGATTATGTGTGACTATGATTGACTTTAGTAAACCATGGTCTACTATGGTTAAATTTGGTTGACCATGGGTGGCCATGTTGATTATGGATAACCATGTTCACTGTGGTTATCTTTGGAAGACCATGGTTGTCTATGGTTGAACATGGTGAACCATAATTGAATTTCATTGACTATGTTAAACTATTATTGGGCATGGTTGATTTTGGTTTCCCATGTTTAACTATCATTGACTATGGTGGACCATGGTTGACTATGTTTGACCACATTTGACTATGGTTTATCATGTTTGATTCTTATTGACTATGGTTGACCATGATGACCATGGTTGTCTCTGGTTGACCATTGTTGACTATGTTAAACAATTAATGGCCATGGTTGGATTTGCTTGACCACATTTGACTAGAGTTGACAATGTTGACTATGGATAACCATGTTGATTGTGGTTAACTATGGATGACATGGTTGACCATGTTTTACTATGGTTATGTTTGGTTGACCATGATTGTCTATGGTTCACCATGGTTGTCTACAGTTGAACATGGTGGACCAAAATTGACCATGCTTAACTTTGGTTTACTATGGTTGACTATGCTCGACATATGGTTGATTTTGTTTTATATTTGATTTACTATAGTCAACTTATAGTTGACATTGGTTTACCATTGTTGACTTATGGTTTACTTTGGTTTACGTTGGGTTTACTATGGTTGACCTTCGTTCTTTATGGTTAACCATGTTTGACTGTGTTCAACTATGGTTGAACATGGTAGACTTAGGTTGACTATGATTCACTTTGGTTGACCATGGCTAGACATGGTTAGCCATGGTTGACTATTGATGACCATATTGATTATGTTTTTAAACCATGGTTTACTATGATAATTCTGTGTTGTGATGTTCATCATGGTTGACTTATGTCGAATTGCTACATTCCTCAATGGATGTGTCAAAATGTGATGTCCATCACATATTATGTCACATTGTGACGTTACTCAAAGGTTATGTTGGATTGTGATGTTTACTAATGATTATGTTGCATTGTGATGTTCATCTTCATTATGTTATGTCAAATTGCTTCATTCCTCAATGGTTACGTCACATTGCAACATTCATTAACGGTTATGATACCTTGCGACATTCCTAAGGATTATATTTCAATGAGATGTTCTTGAATGGTCATGATGCACTGTGATATTCATCTTGATAAGCTTATATGGAATTTATATGTTCTGTAATGGTCATCACATTATGACATTCATTAAGGGTTTAGTCACATTTGGGATGTTCCTTCATGGTTATGTTACATTGTGGGATTCATCTTGGTGGACTTATGTTGAATTGTAGTTTTTTTAAGGGTTATGTTACATTGGGTGATGTTCATGAAAGGATATGTTGGATTGCAATGTTACTCAATGGTTATGTAGCATTGTGACATCTATCTTGGTTGACTTATGTTGAATTTTTGTGTTCCTCAATGCTTATGTCACAATGTGATGCTCCTCGAGGTTTAGGTTAGATTGTGATGTTACTCAATGGTTATTTCATATAGAAATGTTTATCATGGTTGACTTATGTCAACCATGGTTGAATTTAATTGGCCATGGTTCACTACGGACATGGTTGAGTATGGTTGACTTTCGTCCCATTGCAACATTCAATAAGAGTTGTGTTGGATTGTGATGTTGGGTTATGTTCGTCACAATGTGATGTTGGGTTATGTTCATGATATTGAGACATTAAGATATTTTAGTTACATTGTGGCATTTATAAAGCTTATGTTGGATTGCAACACATTGTGACATTCTGGATTGTGACATCAAGGGTTATATTAGATTGTGATGTTCATCAAGGGTTATGTTGGATTGTGATGTTCGTCGAGGGATTATGATTGCATTTCATCACGTTGTGATGTCAAAGATTATGTTAGATTGCAATGTTCATCAAGGTGTATGTTGGATTGAGATGTTCATCAAGGGATTATGGTTATGTTGGATTGCATCATCAAGGGTTATTTTATATTGCAACGTTCGGGTGAGTGCAAGCAAATGATGGTCTCTCATGATGCGTTAGTGACAATGCAAACTTGGAAAAAAAACAATCAGTTAACTTGGAGGTATTATTCAAGGTACTTTTACAATGAATTTGAATATGGTGTAAGCATATGAAATGTAATAAATTGAGTTAGCTTTCTGAATATACAACTTTTATTTATAGAAATTGTGAATAAATATGTTAAATTTGATTTTTCCTAACAGTGGTATATTATTTTTCCAACAAAATATAAGGTATATGTTTTTGTTCGTGTAGGTGTTGAGTACCTGAAAGATGGAATTTCATTCCAAAAATTTGTATACTTGTAGAGAGCCCATTTTTCTTGTGTCGTGTATTTTTTGAAAATTTTTCATATTAATTTTATATATTTTTTAAATTATCAAAGTCAACATATTCTTGAAATTACAATGTCTTTTGTTCGTGAGGATAAGAGGGTCTTAACATGATCAAAACAATTTATTTTTTTTAGATCGTAGATATCGGTCTCCTCTAGTGCCACATATAATGCATTCGAGAAATGGTTAAGCTAACAAAAAGTTATAGCAGAAATAAGAGATATATGTATTCTTGGATTTTGATAAATGTGAAGAAAAAAATAGATTAGAAATAGTAAACATTATTAATTTAAAAAAAAAATGCATATTTGGAATCTACATAGCCAACTCTATATGTGTCTATATTTTCGCCAATAACTGAATTGTGTAGCCTATAGAAAAATAACGTAAAAAATAGAGATATGGAGAGGAATTCATAAAAATGGAGGTTTTTATGTATTTGTAGATCAAACCACTAGGATTTTCATCCCGAACCTAAATCTGAGGCAACCAACTCAACAAACACATATTCTAGAGTTGATACTACCACCAAAAAAAAATGGAATTTAAATAACACGCATGCACTTTAGGAATGTGTGTGCGTTTCTAAAATGTGCATGCATTATTAGAAACAAGAACACATGTGCGTTAATGTTAATACAAATAAATATTCTCTCTCTTCCCCCACCCCCCTTCCCCCTCTCGCTCCCTCCCTCTATATTCCTCTCATTCTCTCCGACCTCACTCTCCCTAACCATAGCTCACTCTCCCC
>JASDQU010170961.1:0-21140 GCA_032191745.1 Picea mariana | reverse complement strand
ACTGTTGCCATTAATGACAACAACCATCACTGCATTCTATCCACTGAATTTGCCAACAGCTCTGTCCTTCGTTTTGTGAGTTAGGGTTTCTTTTTCCATGATTTTGTTGTGGTGTATTTTCAAACCCGAACTCCCGCTTACTATGCTACCTGAATTTCTGCTAAATTTTGACTACATATCGATAAGTAGCTCCCAGTGAGGATATGTCCAAGAAATCCATCTATGTTTGGATGTACCTATGCAGACCATTGTGATACTTCAAAACCAAGTGTCACTCAAAATGTTTGATACCCAGATTTGAGTGCAAGGTATGAAATATGTCAGTGTACTCTGACACCGTCTGATCTCTTTTTTGATGCAGAGTTGTCCATCTCATGTACTGGTCATCATAGTTTCCAATAGGGTATAAATCCTCCTTTAGGGAATATATAAAGGCTTCCCAAGTGGTTCTCTCTTGAATGGTGCAGATTCATTCGCGGTCCACCTCTCCCAATAACCTTCCAACCAAGATCTAACATGGGGAAGGGTTTTAAGGAGTGCAAAGGTGATATTTTCACTGTCGATTTTTTTTTTGGACAGAATAATAACCTTCTAGCATATTCAACCATTTTTCTAGACCATTTGCATCTATTTGGACTTAAAATAAGGGGATATCAAAATTGACTTGTACCTTGAAGGGTGTCTCACCTCTGAAATGGTTGCTTGTCGAAGATGCCTGGGTCACTGCCATCAGTAGTCTTTGAAGGATTTGAGCAAAGTTGTCCACCATCTCATTCCTCTGTCGCACGAGGGCTTCCTTGAACAACGTCTTGAAAGGATCTCCTTCTTTGTCATCTCTCTTTTCTTCCACCATGTGAGGTTGCTTGGGCTAGTGAGAGAAGTTGTCCTGAAGAGAAACTAGCTCAAGACCCAACTCTCTATAACCTGACCTCGCCAGGGACCTACTCTGAGAAACGAAAAGGAAAAAATTGCCTTGATACCACTTATACAAATTATTTTGAGAATGACATGAAGACAAAAATATAGTAGAGATATAACAAGGAAATGCACAGATATATTTCCAAAAACACAGAAATATAGTGAAACCCAATTTCTATTAATGAATAAGAGAGAAAAGCATTATAGAACACAAACTGAAAGAATTGGGTAGCTTATCTCTTAAAAGAAAGAGATGTTGGCTACACTTCATTTGCAACAAGATTTACAACACACTCCATTGCATTCTTAAAGGGCCTCCTTAACCTCAATTATATATGAGAGAGTGAGAGGAGAACAATTATCATGATGCATATGGGACAAATTAGTATAAGTTTATAAAATTACATAGGCATGTAAAACACTAGGACTTCCTTGGCGATCAGCCATCCCAGTAATACTCTAGCTCAAGCATGCTTAACTGTGGAGTTCTAATGGGATCTGGTGCATTCACGCTATGTATTAGGCATGTACATAAGATCATTACATGATGTTTGTAATTAAAAATTGAAGATGGTATTACATTCCATTCCCCATCAAAAGGGTGAATATCATGGTTTATCAAAACCATAGGCTTGAAATGTCGATTTGATGGAAAATGTGGATGGCCACCGAGATCCACCTAAATCATAGGGTTTATCGTGTTGTCTGTGGGCTTGACACTAACATTTGATGATTTTAGGAGATTCTTATGGAATCCATAGATAGTGAGATACCAACTTATTTTATGGTTTTGCATTTTCATGTGCACTCGTGTTAGTTTTGACTTTTGAGTACTTTTGGTAGTGTTCAACGACAAGGCTCACTCTTTTTCTATTGTTTTATATGTAGATCAGTGTGGGGTTTTTAGCACAATACCTTATAAAATTACTTCTAAGATTTTTAATTTTATTCGTAATATCATAACAAATTATAAAGTTGTCAATTATGAATTCAAAATTCCTTAACATGTGTTGTAATAGTGGTGGGAAGAACTCTACATTTCATATGGCATCACATCAAATACAATAATTAGTCAAAATACATTTTTAAAAATAACATCTTTTATATTTTTCTTACAACCAATTACAATATAGATTTGACTTTCATATATGATGACATTTTGTCTTGATTGTGCCAAATTTTAAATATAAATCTGAACTCCACTCTTACACAAACCATAAGTGGTAATATAAATTATTTTCTTCATTGCAATGATTGGGTAGTTGTTATTTAAAATACCTTTTGAATGAGAGAATGTTGTTGGATAGTGTCTTGGATTTTTTTTTGGTTCTATTTCAATTTTTTTCTTATACTTGGTAATTGTAGTTAGAAATTTTCACAGTGTGTAGAATGGCGTAAAGGGTCCATAACTATGTTTACAAATTTTTGACTCCATAAAATACTGTTTGGCGTCTTAAAATGGCTATGGAAGACTCTAGACCCTAAATCTCCAAACTAGGACTTGCCACTAAAATAGATCCTTCAAACCAATTCATCCACCCAGAAAATACTAAAATAGATAACAAATTATATAATGATCCATTCAAAATCACACTAGAATTGATTCATTGTTTCTTATGATACATCTCTCCATTTCTATATTATAATATCATTTTCTACTTTTTTAAACTTTTATAATAATAAAAAAAACACCAAAAAAAATTCAAATTACTTACACTCACAAACTCACACCATTATCTATAGGTGGATTTCCTTGAGTTTACTAAGTTTATGAAATACATCATAATATTAAAACTTGTTATAGTTTGTATTGTGGTTTCATATTTCATAACCATGTCCCCTTTCGATTACTCTAAATGTTACTCTATGGTTTAAAATAAGTAACAATGGGAATAAAATACACTCACACCATTATCTATAGGTGGATTTCCTTGAGTTTACTAAGTTTATGAAATGCACCATAATATTAAAACTTTTTGTAGTTTATATTGTGATTTCATATTTAATCATGCTCCCCTTTCGATTACTCTATGTGTTAAAATAAGTAACAATGTGATTAAAATAAGTTATAATACATCCCATTCATTCCTTAGCATTAAGGGAATTGGGAATAATATGTTTCTATATGTGTTAAAATAAGTAAGTATTAAAGGAATTGGGAATAAGTTGTTTATGTATGTGTTAAAATAAATAATAATAGGTGTCTATAGTGTCCCGTGTTCTTGTGGTAAACAATATATAGGTGAAACAGGTCGCTCCTTTAGAATTAGGATTCAAGAACACGCCGCTGACATCAAACACAATCGCACTCGTCCATCAGCTCTCGCAGAACACTCAGATAAAACCAAACATCACATCTGTATTGAAGAAACCAAAATACTTGCTAGGATAGATCACTATCACAATAGAAAATTCAGAAAAGCAATCGAAATTGAAAAACAACCTAATAATCTAAATAGAGATGATGGATGGAAAATCAGTCAAAATTGGATCCCTACCCTAGCCAATATGAAGAATTCTAAATATTAGTTTTTTAAAAAAAACCTTGTCCATTTGGCTCTCTTATAAATTAAAAAATTAATTAAACAAAAAGTAATAAACAAATAGGTAATTAATTATTAAAACAATTAATTAATTAATTAAACAAACAATTATAAACTAAAAAAAATTATAATTATAAGTCGGCTCCTTACAAAAACTTTTTGATTATTTATAGATGTGTTATAGTCTCATTTCCTTCATTTTCAAAAAAGCGCGTTCCTGATGATGGACCACACTAGTTTGGTCCGAAACGTCGAAAAACATAAAACCTATGCGATGGATCCGAAAGCTCTCTCTGAATAATAATAGGATTAAAATAATCTATAATACATCTCATTTTGAAATTAAAGAAATTGAGAATAAGTTTTGATGTAATTATTTTTAAGCTAATTAATTAGTTGGTATTAAAGAAATTGAGAATAAGTTTTGATGTAATTATGCTTAAGCTAACTTAATTCTTAGACTTGTCATCCCATTTTTGAAATTTTAATCACATAAATTTATGAATGGGTGATATTGCTTCCATTATCATTGAGACATAAAAGAGGATCTACATTTTGTAGCTTTTGTCAAGTTGGAGTGCTTCATAAAATTGCCTATTGAAACTATTTACATTAATCATGTATTATTTGTATTGATCCATACTTTTCTTTCATGCATTTTTATCATTTTTTCTTCTTGAGATTTCTCTCATACATTTTTCCTTGGTATACATTTAGCATATATCATTTATAAATTTGTGATTGCATCAGATTTTTATAAACTAAAACTTGTTTATTATTAAGAGTCACAAATATCACATTTAAATGATATTAACACTCCATTAATTGTATATTATTTCCATTGATTAGTTCCTTTATCTCATGCATTTATATCATGTGTTTTAACACTCCATTAATGGTACATTATTGTCATTGATTAGTTCTTTTCTCTCATCTATTTATATCATGTGTTTCATCTTCCACATTTTGGACTTTCTCTGAAGTGTTTCATTCCATATATTAAGGTTTCTCTCATATGTTTTTATTTGATATACACATAATATACATTACACACATTTATGATTATACTATTTGTATATAAATTGAAACAGGTTTATTGATAGGAAACAAAAGAAACATATTAGAATGTATTACTACATATTCTTTATATATCATTTACATTAATTCATCTCTTTCTCTTATGCATTTCTACTATGTGTTCGGTTTCTACTTCCCAAGTTTCCTCTTATGCAATTTTGCTTGATATACACCTAACATATATCAAACATATTTGTGCCTGTGATAATTAAATATATACATTGAAATTTGTTTATTATTAGAAATCATAAACATTACATTAAAACATAAAATAAATTATATCAACCTCAATCCCTTCAAGAATCATGTATTAATTACCATTGGAAGATAACCTAGTTTTACTCATATCTTTTTACAGTAAAACCTTACTTTACTCATATATTTTTACAATGGATACCATCTACTTACCATTCATCTATAACCACATTATAATCATAGTAACTACTACTCATTTATCATTGAATCATATGCCAATAAACTTATTGTAATATCCCCAAATAGGATAAGCTGGAATATTAATGCTTGTTGTCCAATTTATGTGTTTTACTAAGGTTTTTGATTGTGAACTTTTGTCAAACTTATTATAATATTCTATTTATAATATCCCCAAATAGGATAGGCTAGAATATTAATGTTTGTTTTCCAATTTATTTGTTTTATTAAGGTTTTTATTATGAATTTTTGTCAAACAGTTTGCATTCATATGTCCTCTTATGGTAAAATTTGATAGATAACTTTTTATGAACAATTTGCATATATTCTCTCTAAACATTTTGTCAAACAAATTGCATGCATGCAAAATACACAGGAAGTGGAAGTGGAAGAAACAATATTGGAAATTCATTATGAATGAAAACCCCCCGAAGAAACAATATTGGAAATTCATTACGAATGAGAACCCCCAAAAATACAATATTTATTGGTTGTTATAACATTGGTAGTTATAACAGAAACAATACACTAATGAACACACACGAATCAAATCAAAACCTGCAGCATGTCAATGTCTCCTCCAGAATATGAGTGTGCAAGTCTCAAGCCTCAGATAGTTGATACAGTTCTGCTCCAATCCCCACGACCCAGTCAGGGAGGCACTCAGCTCTCCTAAGACACTCACAAAATAGTCCCAAAGAGTCCTCGTCTCTCATCAAGAGGCCTGCAAAAGACCCCACGACACCTCTTGTACCTTGTTTCCTGCAAAAGGAGGACTCAGGTCCTCTTCCAATACCCCCGCAGACATTCCAATGGACTCACGACCCTCCTCTCTACTTGCACGACTCAACAAAAGGCTAGCGACCCCTCCTCTATAGCCCCACAATAAACTGGCTTCCTATTGTGACCCCCTCCAAAGACAGATTTGTCCTCCAAGTGCCAGGAATCAGCGTTATGACCCTCCTTTCCTACCTCACGGCTTCTCTTCGAGCGATGTATCCTCACAGATCTGCAACATAAGGGAAGTTGATCCCTCTATAAATATCAGTCGACCTCCTGAAGTGACAACAGTCCCCCAATGCCACTCTTCCAGCCTCTTCTACCCTTCACAACCTGCTAAAAGTGAGATACGACCCCTGTAAACCCTCACAAACCTGCAAATGGTGATTTTTTCCTTCTCTATGAAGTCCCATGGACCTCTCTTATACAAATCACTACACCCCCACACTTAAAAAGAAAAAATACAAGATGAAGCTCCAATTTAGAAATCCAAATCCTCGATGGACTCCCACTCTTTGTTTAGTTAAGGTGGATATTGCACCACCAAAACCAAACCAAAGATGGAAGGGTTTTGCCAAAACCCCAATGGATACTTTGGATCCAAGATCACTCACAAACCTGCAAATGGTAATGCCCTCCTACTCTATGAATTCCCATGGACCTCTCTTATGCAAATCACTACACCCTCACACCAAAAAAAAAAGGAAAAAAAACTCCCACTCTTTGTTTAGCTAGGGTGGATATTGCACCACCAAAACCAAACCAACAATGGAAGGGTTTTTCCAAAACCCAAATGGAAACCTTGGCTCCAAGAACACTCGAAATAATAGATTAAATCATGATGAGGAAGGTGAAGTGCTACCCTTCCTTTATACTTCTCCAAAACCCTTCTAGATGTTTCCCCGTTGACTTCATCCACATGATCCTTATTTTCCTTGTTTCTTTCCATTTAATTACCCTTTTTAACCCCTTTTTAATGTCGGAAAGTGCTTAATTTGCTTTTAAGACATCCCCCAATGTCAGAAGTCCCTTTTCTCATCATCCCAGCCTTTATATATTTTTGTCTCGATTCCAACGATCTATCACATGAAGGTATCCCTTCATATTATATGATCCAAATAGTATCTTTAGTGTAATTAATTAAAGTATGCTTAATAATAACCTAAAATTACAAAAATCGTCGGAATGCCACAAAACCAAGAATAGAATGTGTGGAAATGATCATGATGATGAAATATGGTGAAGGGACTAGTCTGGGCCCCAGATAACTCCTCCAAATTGCCCAAGCTCATTATTAACCTCATTTTACTCCTCTGTCCAAGCTGACATAAACTGACAGGGTCGCTTATGATTGCAGAGCAATGGAGCATGGGAATCCAAAAATGGGGACATTTTACTCCTCCCTTCCCAAAGTGTGCTTGTCCTCAAGCAATGCCACCACAACCTGATGCTCCATTGACAAAACCATATTGAAACTGAAAATGATACCAGGGTCCCAAACCACCCTAGAGGATGTGAAGCATCCTCTGCTCAATGCAAGGTTCAGTAGGGTACTAACATAAGAAACCTCTTCAATACTGTCGATAAGTAGAAAAACTCAATACTACAACAACTCGATCAACCCCTCGAAAAACTTCTTTACTTGGGAACCCATCTCATGAAATAAAAAAATGGTCATCATCGCTATGTTAGCTGCTAAACAATATAATACCTAAATCCCAGGGTCCCAATCTAATCTAAAAAAGGGAACACCATGCTAAAGTTGTGCCACTCTATTCATAATCATCCAAGAGTCATGTCCAATCTGCATCGTCCTCTCTTGGAACTCCAAGATGAAATACATGTAAGGGTTGAGCCTACCACCATTATTAGTGACTTGCATATGCATCCAGGTAAAGTCACAGTCTACAAATACACTTCCATAATCGATCTTGAATATTGGAAAAGGAAGTTTGTCCTGATCATTGGAAATAACTCTGAGCTTCTCATGGAATCTAAACATATCTCCATTGGATAACTCTGTCACCTCCAAATAAATCACTAGAAAGTGTGTGAACTGGTCAATCGGTCCATACATAATATTTTCCCACTATGCCCTCGACATACCTGTGATGGAATCTATCAACATGCTCTCCCACTCTGGCTCAGAAATGGGAAAGGACTACATCAATACTGCTAGATGAATGTTCCCCGGCCTACTATGCTGACAAGTTGTACACTCCCCCATATCATCTGCAAAGTTACTCCCTGCAAACCTCTCTCAAAATTTCTTGTAAGTGGTAAAGTCACCAAGGTCCCAAACTGGCCTATATGACATGAATCACCCTCTACTCATAGCACTGATCTGCAAGGTGATAGCACAAGAACCCCCCTGACTACCTCTAATAAGCCAGGTAGTCATAACCTACATAGACTCGAACGACTCCTTATAATACCACTCCTATAAGAAACCAATCCCAAGCATCCCAAAAGTAAACTCCGAAAAAATAAAACCGACATCTCATATGTATCGAATGTCAAGTTGTCAAACACTGCAATACCAAAATCCCAAGATAATATATAAGAGGAACCATCATGTTGATGATGCACTCTTGTGACCTTTTTCATTTGATCACAATGCTCAGGCTCCACTCTACTCTCCTGGGCCCCCAAGCTGAAATACTTGAAAGGACTAAACTCATTATCCTGGATAATGTCTCACCAAAACATTGTAATGAAGTCAAATTCTGCTAACCTGTGAATATGATTGATCCCAGGTATCGTGAGGGGAAATCTATCTCGACGTATAGAACAAAGCTCAACAAATCCTCTCACAACATTCCCACCATGGCGTAGACTAATCACTGACATGACCCTGTTGATCATCCTCATTATCTAAAGCAACCTATCTCTCCGATGAATGTCAAGATACCACCACCAAATTGGAAGTCCACCACTCCCAATGAATCTTGTTGAACCCTCAGTGAACTAATCCAATAAAGCCTTGATCTCTTCCTATGTACTCTAGAACACTGATCACCCAATCCAATTGAAAAGAATATGATGTGGCCATAATATCGTCTATCTCACCCAACTAACTCAGGTGAACCTCCCATGTCCTATTATATATAATGAGGGTATCAAATAAGAGCCATAGATGCCTTTGCCACTACCTACAAGACTGGAAAGTGACTAGTGCTTTGGTCAACCCCCAAGGGTACAACAAAAAGATCATAATGAAGATTGGAAGTATACTTGTGCCTATCCTTCTCCCTGATACTCATCTGATGATATGTTTCTCCCTGAGCCTCACCGATCCTTGGAAACCTCAACTAAATGGCATGTCTGAAGACTTTGTTGGGAGATCCCCCTAGTAGAAACAACCCACAAATCCATTGTACACTCTCTCATGCCAATGAATACCCCTTCACAGTGTTTTCGATTATTGAATCATCCTACATCATCCTATGTCTTGTAGGTGCCACTGTGTCCATCACTCTATTGATTTCACCTTAACTTGTTCCCTAATGCATGCCCATTTATGCCATATATATATCCACCCAATCCATTGATGCATATACTTCCTTGCGGCCTAGTCCACAAGAAATGTGCTCAACTCTCTCCTCCTTAGCTAATCCTTGAGCCTTTAGTGGGCTCTCCAACAGAAGCGGCTCATGATCCCCATAATTCAAAATAGCTGCATGGTCAAAACCCTCCACATCAACCCTCTCCTCGAGCACCTACAACTTTGAATGCTCTTTGTGCGAGATCATCACAAGAGGCTTCTCCCTCAAACCATGAGTTTCACTCATGCCCTCTGATCCAAAAAGGATACAGAGAAGGCGAAGAACAACTCAGAACTCACAGAGGCAACTCAAAATGATAAGAATGGCTTTAGCAGACAGAGAAAGGGAAAAAATTCACAGTTCCCAAAACTTAATGAAAATGACACGATCGTGAAGAGTGTGTCACAAGTTTTCTAAAGGTGCAAACATCTCGTCAAATGGAGTTACGGTTTGGAAGATATTCACGGTCAAAGTTATGGTCAAACAGGTCAAGTCAATAAGGGCCACATCATAATCCATATTGTTGATGTTAGGATGACGTCAACAGCTTACATGGAAGGATGATGTTAGCATGGCAGTTGCTGATGTCAACATGCCACGTGGAAACACCAGAGGCTGCCACGTGTCACCCTCCAATGGGATTTTCAGGGGTCTATGTGGACAAGTAGGAAAATGCCACGTGGCACCCCAGGCGATGCCACAATGCACCACCCAGGAAGTGACATGTGTCAAGTAAAGATTGACGGGATGGTGATGTCAGAAAGCATGTGGACCAATCAGTGGGCGCCACGTGGCCCATTCAATGGGCGACACGTGGCACCCTAGAAATGCCCAAGGAGGGCCCGTAACTGAAAAATTCAAAAAACTATGGGGGTAGGACCCTGCAAAATCTGGCGAAGGTCCTTCGTATCTAGAAGCATCCACCAACTATAGAAGTGGATCTCCAAACTTTGCAGGGGTTATAAAAAATATCCCAAAAGGGAGGCCTACGGGTTTGACCTAGGGACTTCCCCCCATATTAACGCTTTAATAATAGTACCAACAACCAACTCGCCAACAGAGCCCGTTGGAAAATCCGTTCGTTGTTTTTCTATTTAAGATGGGTTTCGCCCAGCTGGAAAGGAGGAGGCGTGATCATACGACTGTGGGCATGGATTTCGAGGAAAAGGACCATCATCATTGCAGGTTGCAGAGGGCGCAAAAACCGTGACAAAATTATTCTTGGGCCTGGGAGTGACAGAGATGGATTGAGGAGTGGAGACATAAATTTTTGGGTAATTTGACGCCACAAATTCAATGGTGATGTCTATTTNGAATGTGGTATTTTTATGTATTTTCCAAATTCTTTTGCTGAGTTAATGAAAGAGCCTACCCATTTGAGAGCATGACCCAAAGACGTAGTCCACCAGGGATGAACTCCGTTATCAAGTTTTTGTGTTCAGACTGATGCTTATGTCTCTTCATTTTTGAGTTTTCCCTTTTTTAATGGTGCACTTTAATTTATTTTCATTTAATACAATTCTTTATAAGTCACAATGAACAGATCCTGGATCATGTTGGTATCAAAGCAGTCATCGTTGACTTGAATTGTTGAGTGTGAATTCTTACTAGGTCCAAGCATAAGCAGGGTGAAGGAACTCTAAAGACGTTCAATCCCGAAGTTGATCATGTATCCAAAAGGAAGAAAATGGCAAAAGAATACAAGCATGATGAAAAAGAGAAAAACTTTCACATGGTCTTTTATCGCATGTCAGAAATGGTCGAACAAATGTATGGAGATTACGAGAAGAGGATGAAGAAGAAAGGGAAGAAAAAGGAAGCACATGCAAATGATGATGCTTCGGTAAAACAAGGGGCTGGAGGAGATCCTCTTAAGCCTCCTTATTCACCTTCGAGTTCTAGTTCTTCTTCCTCTGAGAATTCTTATCATTCTTAGCATTCTAGCCATAAAGCCTCTTTTAAGAAACCATTATTAAATCTTGATGTAAAATTTGATTTACCTATGTTTAATGGAGATGTTAATCCTGAAAATCTAGATAACTGGATCCGACAGATTGAAGTGTATTTTCGTGTCCATCATATTGATGAAGAGGAGGTTAAAGTGCAATTGGCTTATCTCCGGTTGGAAGGCATCACTCTTGTATAGTGGGAGGCCAAGCTTCAAGATAGAAGTAAGTGTGGTAATATTCTTTCCTCATGGTTGGAATTTAAATCATCGATAAGGAAGCAATTTTATCCATTAGGGTATTTACATAAAGCAATGATGGAATGGAAAACTTTAAGGAAAATTAAAGGTCAAACTGTCCAAAGTTTCACAGAGGAATTTAGGAAGAAATCACTTGCACTAAACATTCCTTTAGATTCCTATGAAACGTTAATGAAATATATTGGTGCACTTCACAATTATATTCGTCATACTTTACTATTGTTTAACCCCACCAGTATTGACAAAGTTTTTGTGCAAGCCACTCACCTTGAAAGTAGGGGTAAGAATGGACAAGAGGATAATCCATTCAGGCACTCTAAAAACCATTTCAATGGGAAAGGAAATGGGAAGGGCAAGAGGACAACTGCAACAAAGAAGGAAGAAGGAAAACCCTCTTGCATCCATTGTGAGAAAACTGGTCATGATAGCGAACATTGTTGGAAACTACATCCAAAGTTAAGGCCAAAGTAGTTTGGAGGCAAGAGGAATCCAAAGACCATTGCTACAGTGCAACGTGATCTTGGTTCCGATTCAGGTGACGAAGAAAGGATCGCAACAGTTGGGATGCAAGGTAAATATTCATTTTATGCATGTTCAAGTCCTTTAAATGAATCATGTGATGATGATAAAAGGAGATGTGCACTATTCCACATAAGAGTTGTATCAAAACATACAAATGTAGACACATTATTTGATCTGGGTTCCCAAGTCAATTTAATGTCAGAGACACTTGTTAAGAAATTGGAATTAACCACTAGACCTCACCATAAGTGTTACCCTCTTGGTTGGGTATTTGATAAAGAAAAGTTAAATGTCACTAAGCAGTGTAGGTTGAGGTTTTCTATTGCTTCTAAGATGATAGATTAAGTGGATCTATATGTGGTTCCTTTGGATGTCTGTGGTATTGCATTAGGGAGTCCCTGTTTGTATGATAGGAAGGATATCTTCTTTCAAAAGGAAAACAAATACCATCTTACAAAAGATGGAGCGGAATACATAATTAAAACTCACAACATAAAGGACAAATCAACACTTGTTAGTTCAAGCCAAGTAAAAAGAGTTATAAACACTAACAAGAATCTTGAACTCACGATTGTAAAAGGGGAATGCCATAATAAGTTTGATGTTGTTAATTCTCTTGATCCTTTACATAAGAATGGATTGCTTGAGACGAGGCAAGTCTTTTAGTGGGAAGGCATCCAACAGAAGACCTTCAACACTTTAAAGATCGAAATTGTGCCAATGTTCGCCTTACTTGACCTTCAGCAGCCATGCAAGTTTGAGACCACTTCCAATACCAATGTCATAAGGTCAAACATGTTTTTTAGATCTCCTACTATTGCATCTATTATTTTGAAGAATGTTTCCTTGGCTCATATAAATTGTAAGGTAGCTAGAGAGGTAGTGGGGGGGGCCAGAGGGCCCATAGTGATAATAGTGGAGGCCACTCAATGTAAGGTGGAATAGGTCCACTATATTATTAAATAAGACCCACTATGGTAGTTAGATATAATAAATGGGTAGTTATATATAATAAATTTAAGAGGACTTCTTAGAAGGTTCTACTTCTATAAGATTCCTCCTCTAGAATGTTCTTAGGTAATGGTAGCACTATATAAAGGGGTTCAAGAAATGTAATGGGATATGGAGAGAAGTATTGTATTGTGAGCCGTAACTCAATAGGAGGATGCCCCCTCGAAGAGACAAGTGAATAGGAGAGGATCCCTTCCATAATAGGATCCATTGTAAGGTGTTGCCCTACCTAAGGGTTTGGTATAATAAACTGGTGGTTTTCTATATTGTTCCATATATCTTGTTTGGTGATTGTATTCAGATATATTTGACACTATTTTGATACTTTGTATCCAATCTCTAGTTTCTTAACAATTGGTATCAGAGCACTTTCCTTGGCCAAAGAAGGGAATAAATTTTTTGCCCCTTTTGCAGAAATTTTCCAGGGAAAAAAAAGAGGGCGCCGCACTTCAGGTTCATATATGAAGATTTACAAGATGAATTTGGAAAAACAAATTGGGTATTTGAATTCCTCTCGGAAAAATACCCAATTTAAAAAAAAAATCAGCCGAAACGGAGTACGGGAAGTGAATTTATGAGCATTTTAAATTCAACAGTTGTTCAGGGTTTTTCCGGAAAAAGCCGTGATTTTTTGTTGTAATTTATTGTTCTATTTTTTAGTGTTTTTCGTGATGGAAATACGACTACAGAGTTCAAAAATTTTTATATGATGCTCAGATGGCTATTTTTTCTCAAAGCCTCAAAGAAATTCTACAGATTACTAAAGCATTCAAAACCCAATTTTTTGACACATTGGATGTCACATTTGATGACTTTGTAGATGGCCTCAAAGATGAACTCAATGATAGTTTTCGTAGTATTCAATATTCATTGAATAGCATGCAGGAGATATTTCTTATGGCGGACCTCAGGGATGAATACAATCAAGAAACATATGCTTGGTATGATTTTGAGGCCAATTGCAATGATTGGTATATGGATAGTTGTCATTTTGGGGATGACAACCACTTCCATATTTTATTTGATGACTCTACTCCACCTTCTGTAGAGAACATCAATGTCCCACATTAGGAGCTAGTTATGATTACCAGCATCCAACCTGCATATTCTACAATGGTATTGTTCCTTCCAGATTCAGCTTTGACCCTTTCCCACTATGTGGATGGATATTCTTATTTGGATCCACATGATAGGTGTTAGTATTGGGAGCATCATTTTCAGTTGTTTATTGGATGCCAATATCTTTCGTATGGAGTTCACATGAGCACTTGGACATGGTACCCTGGTTTACAATGGCGGTTGGACTACTTTAGCATGGTGGCTTTGATTTCTCAATGGGACCCTGGTTCTCTAGTCTACTTCAACACTATCGTCCACACTTATCCATGGGACCCTGGTATATGGTTGTACATCAAGCATTGAGGACAACGCTTTCATAAGGGGGATGGAATGTAAGGTAGATAGAGAGGTAGTGGGGGGGTCAAGAGGGCCCATAGTGATAATAGTGGAGGCCACTCAATGTAAGGTGGACTAGGTCCACTATATTATTAAATGAGACCCACTATGGTAGTTAGATATCATAAATGGGTAGTTATATATAATAAATGTAAGAGGAATTCTTAGAAGGTTCTACTTCTAGAAGATTCCTCCTCTAGAATGTTCTTAGGTGATGGTAGCACTATATAAAGGGGTTCAAGCAATGTAATGGGATATGAAGAGAAGTATTGTATTGTGAGTTGTATCTCAATAGGAGGATGCCCCCTCGAAGAGGCAAGTGAATAGGAGATGATCCCTTCCATAATATGATCCATTGTATGGTGTTTCCCTACCTCAAGGGTTTGGTATAATAAATTGGTGGTTTTCTATATTGTTTCATATATCTTGTGTGGTGATTGTATTCATATAGATTTGGCACTAATGTGGTACTTTGTATCGAGTCTTTGGGTTCTTAACATCAATAATGATGGTTGGTATACAATTGATGAAATATTCAAAGATGTCTGTGGGATCTTCCAGGGTTTGCAGGTGAAGAAGTTTTGTTTGCAGGACAACTTACTCCACCATTTGGGTAAACCTCTCTTTCCTTCCTACGAGGAAGTGCATGTAACTGAAGAAGATTTTGTTTCATTTGTACTTGAGAATTTGGGAATTGTAATGTATTTACAGGGATGGAATTTTCCTCGAAGGAAAGTATTTGTAACCACTATTGTAAAGGAATGTGTGTTGTACTTTTGTAAGCCCACTATTGAAAGACCAGGGCTGTACACACAACTTCCTATTTCCTCTTATCCTTGGGAGAATTTTTCAGTGTATTTTGTAAGGGGATTACCCATGTCTAGTATGAGTCATGTCTACTTAGGTGTAGTAGTGGATAGGTTGTGTGACAGACATATTTCTCTTTTCTTATCCTAGTATGTAAGGGTCTGTTTCGGGTTGTCCACGTTCATTATCTTCGATCGAGAGTCTCAATTGTTAGGAGAATATTGGACAAATTTGTGGCAGCTCATGGACACAATTATGGGGAGGAGAATTTATTTCCATCCACAGGCCGACACACAGACATAGGTGGTAAACAATACGGTGGTCAAGATTCTTCAAGGATATTGCAACCAACATCCTAAGTCATGGGATGATCATCTATTGTATGTACAACCTATGTATGATCAAGTCATGTCTTATTTCACTCAGGATTCGACAATTGAGACTTGTCTTGGGTATTTACCTAAGATTCCCTTGGACTTGATGTATGGGAAAGATGTCAAGGAGAGAGATGCAACCCACAAGTTCATTCAGAGGATTCAGCAGGTCATCCAAGCAGTCAAGGAGTAGATGGAGGAAGATGTCATCCTAGATCGAAGACTGAGGACTTCACACAGGAATGACATTACTTATTTTCGAGTACACATAAAGGGTACACAGTCCAGCAAGGCATGGTCGATCGAGAAGGAAAGGGTGAGGGAGAAATCCCCTCACTTACCTGTTGATTGATGAAATATTTTGGTGGTCCAAAAAGATCTTAGTGGGAAGGCGTGATCCAAAAAGGATCCAGAGAAGGCATGATCCAAAAAGGATCCAGAGAAGGCGAAGAACAACTCAGAACTCATAGAGACAACTCAGAATGCTTAGAATGGATTCAACAGACAAAGAAAGGGAAAAAATTCAAAGTTCCCGAAACTTAGCAAAAATGACATGATCGTGAAGAGAATGTTGCAAGCTTTGTAACGGCGCAAATGTCTCATCAAACAGAGTTACAATTTGGAAGATATTTGCAGTCAAAGTTGTGGTCAAATAGGTCAAGTCAACAGAGGCCACATCATCGTCCGTATTGCTTACATCAGTAGCTGACATGGCAGGATGATGTCAGCATGATGGTTGGTGATGTCATCATGCCACGTGGCAGCACCAGAGGCTTCCATGTGTCACCCACCAATGGGATTTTCAAGGGTCCATGTGGACCAGTAGGAAAATACCATGTAGCACCCCCAGGCGATGCCACATGGAACCACGCAGGAAACGCCATGTGTCGGGTACGGATTCATGGGATGAAAACGTCAACAAACATGTGTACCAATCAGTGGGTGCCACGTGGCCCAATCAGTGGGCGACACGTTGCACCCCTGAAATGCCCAAGGAGGGCCCGTAATAAAAAAATTCAAAAAAATATGGAGGCAGGACCCTGCCAAATCTGGCGGAGGTTCGTCGTATCTAGCAGCTATAGAATTTGATCTCCAAACTTGGCAGGGGTTATAACAAAAATCCCAAAAGGGAGGCCCTCGGGTTTGACCCCGGGACCTCCCCCCATATTAATGCTTTAATAATAGTACCAACAACCAACTGGCCAATGGAGCCCGTTGGAAAATCCATCCGTCATTTTCTATTTAAGTCGGGTTTTTCCCAACCAGAAAGTAGGAGGCACAACCGTACGAATGTGGGCATGGATTTCGAGGAAAAGGAGTGTCATCATTGCAGGTTTAGAGGGTATGAAAACCGAGACGAAATTCTTCTTGGGCCTGGGAGTGCCAGTGTGGGATCGAGGCGTGGAGACAATAATTTTTGGGTAATTCGACGCCACGAATTCAGTGGTGATGTATGTTTTCTAATCTAAGCATTATTTCTGCAACTTGATTTCAGAATGTGGTATTTTTATGTATTTTCCAAATTCTTTTGTTGAGTTAATGAAAGAGCCTACCTATTTGAGAGCAGGACCCAGAGATGTAGTCCACCAGGGACAAACTCCGCTATCAATTTTTTGTGTTCAGATCTGATGCTTATATCTCTTCATTTTTTATTTTTCCCTTCTTTAATGGTGCACTTTAATTTATATTCATTTAATACAATTCTTTATAAGTCACGATGAAAAGATCCTGGATCACCCTCATGTGCCAAAGATGATGGATTTTCTTATGTTGTCAATGATGTTGAGTGTGTCAAAATCAGTTGGTAACAAAGCTCCTCAAACTCCCTTTCCTTGTCTTCAACAAACTTAAGAGCAAGGCCCCTTTCCTTGTCTTCAACGAACTTAAGATAAAGGTCCCTTTCCATGAACAACTACAACTAATCGGATTTCATCTATTATAGCGCTTCTTTGATGATGTGAAATTGGGTACTAGAGACTTCGTCTGCAACTCCCTTTTGTTTCTCCTCCAATTGGGTTCTCCACATAAGGTCTTCAATAAACTTATGAGCACCATCTATCCTCATCAACCCCTACACAATTCTCTCCTTTGTGACCAATTTTCATCTCTCCAAATCATGCAATGTTATTTCAATAACATGGCATGGGATGCCAAACAAGGGACCATCTAACTCACCAAATGATATTGTGCAATGATGGGACTCACGTGAACTATCCTCGTCATACAAGATTTATAATTTGTCCACCAAATCAACCTTTTCATTGTCATCCTCCACACGTAGCTCCCATACTTTTTCATATTCTAGTACAATCATGCCTACATCATCATACATGTTCTAAATAGGATGAGATGTTGAATCCATGTCATAGTTATGTTCTAGCACTCTTGAACCATCCTCATCATTAGCATCATACACAAGATCCTCAACATCGGTTGATTTAAATAGTTCTTCATAGTAATCATACTTAGGACACAATGTTGCATCCTCATCTTTTAAATCCATCACACTAGTGTCATCGACCTCATTGGTTAGCTCTAATGATGTATCATAGGATGTCATTTCGTATTCCTCTATGAGCACGTCCTCATCATGGCTAGATGAATACTCCTCCACTTGTCCTTCATGCTCTTCTCCCATCAATTTCTACCATGTGCCTTTAAAGTAGTCCTCGTCCAAATCCAGTTCTCGTCCAAATCCTTGGGCCAACTTCCATGCTTGAGGGTGTAATAGCCTTTAAAGGGTAAACATACACAGATATCCTCACCCAATGTTAGATACTCCCGATAGTCAGGCATTTATTTATTTGTTGCTTTCTTTCTCTTCACCTGTTGAAGAATTTTCCAAGTTTTATCCATGAATTCTGGAGTTGTCTTCATCTCCTTGTCCATGGAATACACTATTGATTTTTCACCTCTATTTTTTTGTAAACCATCCATGTCTTATGCACACACATGCTGGCAAGATCCCCAGCTCTAATATCATTGTAATATCCCCAAATAGGATAGGATGGAATATTAATGCTTGTTGTCCAATTTATGTGTTTTACTTAGGTTTCAAATTGTGAACTTCTGTCAAACAGTTTTCATTCATATGTATTCTTATGGTAAAATTTGATAGATAACTTTCTATGAGTAGTTTGCATGTGTTCTCAGCATAAACATTTTGTCAAACAAATTGCATGCATGAAAAATACACAAGAAATGGAAGAGAAAATACTGACAATTTATTATGAATGAGAACCCCAACACAATACAATATCTATTGGTTGTTATAAAATCAACAATGCACTAATGAACACAAAAAAAATCAAATCAAAACCTATAGCATGTCAATTTCTCCTCTAGAATATGATTTTCCAAGTCTCAAAACCCACACAACTGATACAGTTCAGTTCTGCTCCAATCCACATGGCCCAATAAGGGAGGCACTCAGATCTCCTAAAACCCTCATGAACTAGTCCCAAAGAGTCCTCGACTCTCCTCGTCAGTCAGGTAGTATGCAAAAGACCCCATGACACCTCATGTACCTTGTTTCATGCAAAAGGAGGATTCAAGTCCTCTTCCAATAACCCCGCGGACCTTCGAATGGCCTCACGACCATCCTCCCTACTCGCATGACTCAATAAAAGGCTCGTGGCCCTCATCTATAGCCCCACGGTAATCGACTTCCTATCACGACCTCCTCCAAAGGAAGATTTGTCCTCCAAGTTCCACGAACCAGCCTTACCACCCTCCTTTCCTACCTCGCGACTCTTTTTGGAGTGATATGTCCTTATGACTCTACAATAGAAGGGAAACCGGGCCCTCTAAAAATATTAGCGGACCTCATGAAGTGACAAAGGTCCCCCAATGAGACCCTTGTGGCTTGTTCTACCCTTTACGAGTTGCTAAAGGTGAGTTGTGGCCCCTTCAAACCCTCAAGAACCTACAAATGGTGATGTCGCCATTCTCTATGAAGTCCCACAGACCTCTTATGCAAATCGTTGCACCTTCACACTGAAAAAAAAACACAACGTGAAGCTCTAATTTGGAAATCCCGGATGGACTCCCACTCTTTGTTTAACTAGGGTGAATATTGCACCACTGAAACCAAACCAACGATGGAAGGGTTTTTCCAAAACCCCAACGAAAACCTTGGCTCTAAGAGCACTAGAAATAAGAGATCAAATCATCATGAGGAAGGTGAAGTGTTACCCTTCCTTTATAACTCTCTAAACCCCTTCTAGATCTTTTTGTGTCGACTTTATCCACATGATCCTTATTTCCCTTTTTTCTTTTCATTCAATTACCCTTTTTAATGCTGGAAAGTGTTTAATTGGCTTTTAAGACATCCTCGGGAAGTTCATTTCTCATCATCCCAACCTTTAGATATTTTTGTCTCGGTTCCAATGAGCTATTACACGAAGTATCCCTTCAAATCGTATGATCCAAAAGGTATTTTTAGTGTAATTAATTAAAGTATGCTCAATAATAACCCAAAATTATGGAAATCCTCAGAACGCCACAAAACCAAGAACGGGTTGTGCGAAAATAATCTCGATGATGATAGATAACAAAGGGACTGACATGGGCCCCATATAACTCCTCCAGTTCATTTTACTCCTCTAGCCAAACTAACATAAACTTACAAAATCGTCTACTATGGAGCAAGGGAATCCAAAAATGAAGACAAGAGAATCCAAAAATAAAGACATTACACCTATAGTCACATTTCTTGATAATAACTACTACTACACTTATAACTCTAAATAATAAGTGCCACCTTTACTATTAATCCATGAGCCCATTATGTTGGTAACAAATACTACTATTGATCATTCAATCATAAGCTAAGAGAACCCTATAAAGTGGTCTTCGAATACAAATAATATTGCTTCCTCATAACATCACCAAGACAATTATGCCCATATCTCTTCCTGGCAAGTGCCACCTACTCCCCGTTTAATCATAGGCCAATAGAGTTATTAGATTACAAATAATCTTGCTTCCTATCAACATCACCGAGGCACTCGATATTAGAGTAATTGGAAAGCACAATAAACCCATGAAATGTTAAAGTATGTTGTTATTCTATATGGATTATATGGATTGGTGAAGAAGCAGGTTGCAGAGAAAGATGCCATCTTCTGTCACCTAAACCAAAGCCCCCACAATAGTCCCAGGTTTGCTTTGCGAATCAATAAAAACAGGTAACGTTTGATTGAAGGGAAGACAATACATGCGCGTGTTGTTTACGCAGAGCTCAATGGGTCTAATTCGTATCAAGTAAGAAACGAAAACTGGACTGTCTCACAGCCCCACCCCATGATTTCCATTGCCTTTGAAGATGAGCTCGATGATGCAGTGGAGAAACACAATAAATACAGTACTGGAGGAGTGCAAAAACGGAGCAAAATGGGAACATTTCAGGGCCACTTAGCCCATGGGATTGGGTTGTGGGCGATAGGCCTCTGGCATGTCCTCAACACAG
>JASDQU010170959.1:3501-13598 GCA_032191745.1 Picea mariana | reverse complement strand
ATGGGAAAAATATCTCCTAACCCCTCCCGCCTCAATGAAAATAACCTCATGGAATATTCGTGGCCTCAATGGTTTGAGAAAACAAAGAGACTTGAAGGTTGTAATTCTCAAAGAAAAGCCATCCATTATGATGCTTCAAGAAAACAAATTTCCTTCTGAAATATTACAAAGGATAGCCACCAAATTTTGGTGCAACTGTTAATCAATTTCCATTGATGCGGAAAGTGCCTCTTGGGGGCTAGTGTTTTTGTGGAATCCTTCTGAAATTATCCTCACCCACTTCTTCACAACCCGACAATCGATATCAAATCAATTCCAATTAATTGGCTCAGATCAATGTGGAATCATCACCAATGTATGTGGCCCTCAGACAATCCCAGATAAACTATCCTTTCTCAAATATCTACTTCATATAAAACCAATTATCAACAAAGCACCCTGGGTTATGGGGGGAATTTAATCTCATCACCTCTATTTCCAAAAAGAGAGGATGCCTAAACGTCTTAGATCAAGATTCTAAATTCTTCAAAGAGACCATCTGTAATCTTAAGTTGGTAGACTAGGAAACCGGGAACACGATCTTCACCTAAAAAATCCACAGCTGGGGTGCTCACCAAATATCTTCTCGTCTAAATAGATTCCTTGTCTCTAAGTCCCTCCAGGAAAAGAACATTTTCATTGAAGCCTCAATACTGACCGATTATGGCTCTGACCATTGGCCCATCTATCTAGACCTGGATATTAAGGTCAATGCAATCAATAGGCCCTTTAGATTTTAACAATTCTGGTTCAAACACCCCTCATTTAAATCCAATATTGAACACTAGTGGAAGGAAGCAACAATTTCCTCTGGATCCCCTATGTACATATTTCAACAACGCCTAAAAAACCTAAAAAAACAACTGAAAATATGGAATAAAGTTGAATTTGGTGACATATTTAAAGACAAACAACAACTAACCTATAGTTTAAAGCAACTACAATAACTAATGATAATACATGGCCAAACTGAGGACCTCACAACAATAGAATCCCATCTCATCGCTTAGATAACCATAGGGGAGAAGTAAGAGGAGCAACTATGGAGGAAAAAATCCCGAGTACAATGGCTACAAGAAGAAGAACAAAATACCAAAATTTTCCACAAATCTATGATTCATCGCAGACATCACAAGAAAATTACATATATCAAAGATGGCCAAGGGCGCAAATTCTGCAAACATGATAAAATAGAAACCAAATTAATTCAATACTACAACTCTTTGATGAAGGAACCACAATATGACCGACATACAACCATTAAAAAAATATCTCAACACATACCGAGGTTGGTGACAGAAGAGAACAATGAAGCATTGTTGCGAGGAATCTCTCATGAGGAAGTTGAACAGGAAGTCCTTGCAATTCCCAAAGGTAAATCTCACAGTCCAGATGGTTTTACTACTGACTTTTTTCATGCATGTTGGCCTATAATCAAACAGGATTTTCTGGAAGTGGTGTAAGACTCAAGAAAATTTCTCAAGGTCCTCCTAGATTTCAACTTCACTTTTCTTACCCTTATACCCAAAGAGGAAAAGGTAGAAGACCCACAAATTAAATCCTATATCTCTCTACAATGTCATCTATAAATTATCACCAAAATTATCGCGAACCGTATTAAGCCCCTCCTCCCCATCCTCATCTCTCAGGAGAAATCTGGTTATGTGGATGGACAAAATATCCTCGACAAAATCATCCTTTCCCATGAATTAATTCACTCCTTGAAATCAATCAAAAAACCAAGCATGTTAATCAAGATTGATATGTCCAAAGCCTTTGACATCCTTAGTCAGTATTACATTCAAAGTACCCTCCTAGCCTTTGACTTCTCTAGATCCTAGACCCAATGGATAATGTCCCTAACCTCTTCATATTTTTTCTCTATCATGTTCAATGGTTCACCTTCGACAGCCTTTTCCTATTAAAGAGGAATTATGCAAGGTGACTGCCTCTCCCCCTTCCTATTTATCCTAATGGCATAGGGACTAGTATGCTCAAACAAGGTAGCAACAAACCTAGGACATTGGAACGGAATCAAACTTCATAGAGAAGAGAAAGAAACAACCCACCAGTAGCTCGTTGAGGACACCATGCTCATGGAAACTCCCACAATCCGTGAAGCTCATCACATTAATCAAGTCTTGAATGACTTCATGGAAGATTTAGGAATGTTGATCAATCAAGGTAAATCTCATCTATTCTTTTTCAACACGCCTCATACTATTCTAGCTCACCTTACATGAATCTTAGGTTATCAAAGGAGCTCGCTCCCTTCCAAATAATTAGGTGTTCCTCTCATGGATAACTCTTTAAAGAAAGCATATTTGGAGGACTTCCTCTCTCGAATGGCCAAAAAGATGGAAAGTTGGTCCTTCTGCAATCTCAACTTGGCTGGTAGACTAGTCTTAGTCAAATCCATCCTGCAAGCAATGCCTCTTTACCTCTTATTGAGGAGAGGAATGGAAATTCCTCACTCAATAATTTTTGAATCTCATTAGGCTATATGAGATAGGTGGGAATGTTACCCTGGGCTTATAACCTATTTAAAATTATCAATCAACAATCAAGAAATATGTTCTTGGGTTGATGTTATTTATCAAATTGTGTGCTTTGCTTTAAAAAAAGTAAAAACAATTATGCATAAATCTTATAAAAAATTAAATGAATAAATAAAGAATGCATACAATATGAAACCGGTAACCACAAGTCTCAATTGAGAAGAAACTGTGTTTTACTAATGATGACTTTTCTGAGTTACAACCAAATTCCTCTTTACAAACCCCTACGAGGGTATGGACTAGAATCAGACTTATAAGTCTAGGATGGTATTTAAAATCATACAAAGACAACTGATGTCTGAAATAAAAATACCAAGACTGAAATGAATCGGATCAATCCAAGCCACAAGCTCATTAAATCTTGACTCTGTAAAATAGCCTTAATTAGAACTAAAAATGAATTCAGAAATTATAATCAAACTAAATAGACTGCCAGGATAAATGAATGACCTTCTGAAGCATGTCAAAATATATTCTTCTTAGTCCTTTCTTCTTTGCCACCTTTAGAGTAATCATGTTGTCAACAAGAGGATTCATATCTCATGAAACTCAAAAAATGAAAGAATGAATATCATAAATCTCACTTGAAACAAGAGCAAACCTTATCAAAAGGATATCTCTCTAATTTCTCGTGTCCTCCTTGTCCTTTCTTTCCTTATTTTATCATGATTGTGAATACATAATTTGCATTCAAAGTGAAGTATATTATATATAAAAAAATAAGATTATAATTCTTATTTTTATATTTTTTTCTGGTGATGAATATTATGTCAGTGGCAATGTTTAATGTAGCGGCCATGGTGGTGTCTCAATGATTCAGGTCTAATAGTTTAGGTATTTATTGGATTTCCAATAACTTTGCAGTCTCTTCGACCTTGAATGGTAAGTTAACTTATTGGTTTGGTTTCTATAGGTTGAGAAACAATTTTCTTTTTCTTATGTCATGCTAGTATTTTTTTATGTTTTTCCTTGATGTTGGTAATGGGGTGCAAGGGAGAAATTGGTGTACCACTATGACTCAAAATTATAGCCTTTCAAAAAAAAATTCCTATGTCATGTCAGCATTTTTATATGTTTTTCCTTGATGTTGGTGATGAGGTGCAATGGACAAATTTGTGTATTAGTATGACTCAAAGTTATAACCTTTCCCCTAACTGTGGAGTCGTTTCCTAACATTATTTGCATGGTTGTTTTGCTTGTAATTTGGAGGATGTTTTGTGGTGGTTCCAACAACAATTGGAATTTGTGCCTTATTTTTCCTCTCCATCCCATAAATTATTTTAATATTTTCAAGGTTGAATCTATTGCTAGCATGATCTAGACAACAAAGCCAAACAATAAGCCTAAATGTTAGGATATTTAGACACTTAGGAGTTAGTTAAGATCAACTTTGTCTAATGTGTTTTTAGGTAAAAGTGTGTTTCTTTAGTATGCATTAGTATGCATTTGTAGTTAGAAAATCTGATGTTCATGATATGTTCTTGACATAGAGTGATCGGATGGTTCATATTCTCCTCGATCTTAACAATTGCATTGATCTGCGGCTTAATACCCAATTGGTCCATGATATCTATTTAAAGAGAATGGAGGGTCATTTGTTGATGATCGATTGTGAGAAACTCTCTTGTAAATCTCTCTCTAAATTTTTATTTGCATTAATAAATTGCTCCAAGTGGCCACGTTGGTTGGGGTTGTTGATGTTTCCCTGTAGGGGTTTTACCATGTTAAAACATCAGCATGTCTGGGGTATAGTTTATTTCAGGATACATTACATTTTAGGGGGGACTCCTTTATTGGTTGGTTCCACTTATTCACATTGGGTCGGTGACACTGATGATCAAAATTCTACTACAGGTTATGTTTTCAACCTTGGTTCAGGACTTTTGGGCCTGTAAGAAAAAAAAGGAAATTGATTTTGTTTGAACAAAAGAAATGTATCAAGCAACGATTAATGCAATTCAACAATCCTTTTGGTTTCGACAAATCCTTTCATATTTTTGATTCCAGCAGCAACATCCGACAACCCTCTGGTGCAACAATCAAAGTTCCATCAAGCTCGCCAAAGACCCGATTCAACATTAGCATAGAAAACACGTCGATCTACACATGTAATTCATCAGAAAGATCATTCATGATCGAGTTATTGAAGTGCTATTTTTCCCTATAGATGATCAAGTTGCAGACATTTTCACAAAGTCTCTTACAGAAGCCTCCTTCCTTCTCAGGAAGTTGTCATTAAGGGGGGGATAGGATGGAATGCCTCCTTCCTTCTCCTATTTTATCGCCTTTGTAAATCCTTTAATCCTATACCAAGTTGCTCTTAAGGGGGGATGTTAGGATATTTATATGCTTAGGAGTTAGTTAATATCAACTTGTTCTAATGTGTCGTTAGGTAAAAGTGTGTTTATTTAGTATGCATTTGTAATTAGGAAATTTGATGGTCACTATATGTTCCCGACATAGAGTGATCCAATGGTTCACATTCTCCTCGATTTTAATGGCTACATTGAGTTGTCTCTTAGCAATCGATTGGTCCATGATATCTATTTAAAGAGCATGGAGGGTTATTTTTCGATGATCGATTGTGAGAAAATATCTTGTAAATCTCTCTGTAAATTTTTTTTTGCATTAATAAATTGCTCCAAGTGACCACATTGGCTAGGGATGTGGATGTTTCCCCGTAGGGGTTTTACCACGTGAAAACATCGATGTGTTGATATTTGATCTAGTTGCATAAGTGTTTACTGAAGGTGTTCAACCTCTATTGGAATACTTGTTTTTTTGAACACTAAGAGTACATACAATGTGTTGGTAAACTATTTGATGAAAGTCTCATCCACAAATTCTCTAATGAAAAAAATAAAGAATTTTTTATCTTATTAGAAGGATTCCAAATATTTGTGAAATTTCTAGCAGGAAAACCTTCACACTACAGATGAAATCCACAAATGTTTAGCTTCTTTAAAGAAAATTTGCATCTTAAGAAGGGGATCCTCCTTGGTCAACACCAGTTGCATTTCATTCACAAGGAGTTAGTTGATCATTGCTTGCTATTTGCATATGAAATTGGAAAATATTCAATTGTGTCTTGGTGTTGTGACTTTGTGGAGGAGTCTCGGGTAGTGGTGTACTAATGTATTACCTAGGGTATGCAAATCGAAGTACACAATGGAAACACAACTTACAATATCATTTGTAATAAAATCCAACACAACAATAACTTTGTTTCTTTTATTGTAAACATAAAGGATTCAAAAACCTTTGGAATTCATTAGATCATGCAATAGGGTATAAGCTTGAACGTTTATACTATCATAGGAATTTACAACCATGGCCAAAGCCCTCTTTTCACTTCTACACTCATAGGATAAAAAACCCCATTTATCTTAACTCTCATCATATTTAAAACAAGGGACTTGGGAGTTGGTTCATTATAGGGGAAACCTATTCTTTCATCTTCCAATTGAGGACTAAGTGTAAATTATGTGCAATGAAGTCTTTATTGGTATTAAAAAATAATAATTATTCAATCAATTACAAGAATATTTGACTTGGAATAATTGCAAAAATCGTATAAGCCAAATATATGAAAATTTTGAGAAAATTGAATTCAAGGCATTAAAACAGAGTGCAAATCATCCTTAGGTGGCTCAAGGAAATGCCTAGCATCCCCTATAGGAGCATGTTGCTTGAAATCCAAAAGTATATGGAAAAATTTAACAAAATTTCCTACAATACATATGCCTTATATTTTCCAAATTATTCTTCAGATTTATTGTGTTGATTAACAAAATCAACAATTTCACTTATTGACCAATTTTGACCCATGTCACAAATATTCACCTCAAATTGAATGATCCAACTTGATAAGTATTACTTAGGAAACACCACATCTTTCTACATTGTTATGTTTCACCTTGAATCCAAAAAGTCTTAGAATATTTAGACACTTAGGAGTTAGTTAAGTTCAACTTCGTCTAATGTGTCTTTAGGTAAAATGTGTTTCTTTAATGTGTTTTTGTAACTATCTAATCTAACAATCATGATTATGTTCTAGACAAAGAGTGATTCAATTGGTCCATGATCTCTATATAAAGTGAGGGTTTTTTTGTGATACATGTTCATATAATCTATAGTTTTTTCTTTTTGCATCAATATATTACCTCAAGTGGTTATTTTGGTTGGGCTCATGGAGTAGTGTATCAATATTTGATTAGTGTGTGTGAGTCTTTTTATTAATTTGTTCAGTCTATGTTCATACCCTGTTTTTTATTGTAACACAACCAACCCCTAAATACACTTTTAAGGGACGGGGTATTAAAATTTCACTTTCTCTCAAACATATCTAAACCTCTTCTCGAGGGAACCATCATATTTTTCTCATCAAGAGATTTCCAACGACTATCGTCATGCTAAAAAATGATCCCTGGATAAAAATTTATGGCCCATTAAAGTTTTGGGGTCCTTACCATATCTTCCTCAAGTCACTTCATTTCCACGTGGCTCCTACCACTTGTATTCCTACATGGCATCTACCACCTACTCCTTTGTCTCTCATCCTATCATACCCTCGTCCCTACTCCAGATCGATGAATCTGATTCATTTGGGCCTCTCTCGTTGGAGGTATTTCTCCACAAAGTTGTATCCCTCTACGAACAACATACTTTGACCGTTCATATTCTAACAGATCTGACGACTCTCGGGGCTAGTCAATCAACGACCTTGAATGTGTTGGAGTCTTTATCCACACAACAATTAACATCCATTCCTTTTTAACCCTTTCTCCTTGACCATGTAGGGCCCACAAGGATCAATGGCTAAGATCACATATCGCCTATTCGTCGATCTACGACTGTGATCACCTCACGGAGTCCCTTCTGTCAGAGTGCCTCGTAGAGCTTGTGACAAATCATGATTGTTGTTTCCTCATGGTATTCTCTGATCAACAATTCAAATATTCCCTCGGGTTTTCACCTACATGTGCCAAATCCTATTGAAACATGATGCCATGTCTGCATGACACATGGAAACACCTCCCCCTAACACATGGCACTTATTTTTCTCATAGACGTTCACCTACAGGTGCTAAATCACTATGTCACATGACACCTTCTATGATTGACACATGGAATCATCCAAGTCATCCTCTCAAGCCCTTAACTAAAGTTCAATGATCCAGATTGTACGTCGAGTCCCTCTGATCTTGGCAGATCAATGATCCATATTTCATCTTGGAGCTTCTTTGATATTGATGGATCAACGATTGTGATTGTGTCTCATAGCTCCTTTGGTTTTAGTAGATCAATGGTCTAGTCTTCTCTTGGAGCTCCTTCGTTGGAGTATATCTTTGTAACTCTCTCCAAATAACACCCTACGATGACTGGTGAAGATATCTACACCTGATATCTAAAAATAAGGGTTAAGACACTTGTCCCTAGGTACAAAATCAACATGGCTCGTACTAGGCATATCATATGAATTGCAAATCAACACATGTACACCTATATACATGTTGGTTTCCACTTATCCAAACATGTGTCCCTTCCACCTGGTCATGACATGTGGCACTCAAAAACCATTACAAGGCCCCACCTAAGAACTCGATTCTACTTGACACATGGCACAATTCCTTCATGACACGTGGACCAATCTTTGTATGCCACATGGGCTAATTGCAATTTGACATGTCACCATCGAGCATATGACCCTTCTTAGTTCGTAGGCTTAAATCTCAAAACCAACGGCTAGGATCAAATCTTCCTTTTTACAATCTATGGTCCTGGTCATCCCTTGGAGTACTCCCATTGGAATTCCTTCCCTACCAGGGCCACCACTTGTTCTGATAATCCCTCTCTGATGAATGGTCATGATTTTTCGACACTTAGATCTAACAACTAATGTTCAAGCGGAGTTTTTAAGGCCCTTCTCACCCAATTGGGCCACGCTCGACCCATCATCCAATTGACTATCACCATGTGTCACCCTAAGGGACATATAAGATACCATGTTGTCAAGACACGTGGCACTCATGTCGTGTTACGACCACCCTCTCAATAAGCCAAGGTACCATGACATGTGGCATAAACATCATTCAACACATGGACCTCCATGTGGACTTCACATGGCATAAATGTGACCACTAATGCACTCAGATTGTCTAATCAGGTGCAGACACCTGTCCTACCTGTGGCACACTAACCGTTAGGCTAGCACCTCCATCACCCTGAGGTCACTCCCCTTTGTCATTATTCACTAAGGGAAAAGGGTAGGTTCCACAACAAATTGATGACTGGAATCGATTCTTGCATCCTCGCCGATCAATGACCCAAATCGCCTCTCGAGATTTCCCCATCATAATTCCTCCACTGTGGGTCTCTAGGAATTACTTCAACCTTCATTCCTTGATGAGATATCCATAAACAATCCAATGGTCCATATTATCTCTCGGAACTCTCCCCATTGTGGTACCAGAACTAAGGGTACTCCAAACATCTAACTCCGACAATGCTCATTGCAGGGGGTTCCAACAGTCCCAATTATCTCTTGGATTCACTCTCTGATAGATCAACAATCCTTATTGGTTTAGGATACTTCATCTCCTAGCACCGTAACCTACTACAATAGAGGGTCAATATCTATTTGCGATGCCGAATGAACAACTGTGATTCCTTTAATCTTAAAACATTGAATTTCTCTAGGTTATCAGTATGAAATCAAGGCTTAGTAAAATTTTAAGGGTTCTTCCTTCAATTAGCAGTCCAATCTTGGACTTAACCTTTCCAGGGACTTTTCCAGGCCCCTTCTCCAGGCTTACTAGACCTTCTGGAACACTCACCTTGCCCCAAAACTGCTAAGGAATTCTTTATTTTTCATTTTGGTGGGGTTAGAATTTTTCTTTTGCACGATGTCCACACCAGGATAGAGGTTTCACTGGATATTAAGGCTCCCCACATTATACAAATACCTATCTCGAACCAAAGCTATGGTTATGGTTTCATCCCTTCTAGGAGGAAGATTAAATTACTTCTTTCTCTTGGACCTATCATGTGTCTCTTAGCTAAAATGCCCGGCCATATTTTCCTATACATCACACTGCAACAAATGTTCTACTACATACACAGGAGGCACAGATATAAAATTTCATCCATAAGAGGGAACGCTTGTATAGTTCCTTAATCATTCAAGGTAAAAGGCAGGGTTCCCCTTCTCAAATATGCACTACATATACAATTCCATACAAATACATTATCATACTAGTATAATAACTTTCCAAAGGATGATACACAAGCCATAAAACAAGTATACACTTACCATACCATCACAAGCATGAATATTTTTCTTTCAATTAAGTTAAACATGGTGGAAGATACGTATCTGTTACAAATTACAGGCAACCAACTGACTGTGGGTGTATGCCTTTCCACCCTACCATAGGCTCTTCATGCTTGGTTGCTTCGGCAGTAGAACACCCCCGTTCCAGGCCATGATACCACCAGGGA
>JASDQU010170958.1:4215-21141 GCA_032191745.1 Picea mariana | reverse complement strand
AAGTGGATATAAAATAAATTATTTAAATAATAAATTTAATGGATAAATTACTAATTGGACAAGTGGTTAGAAGTTGGTTAACCCTAAAATAAGTAAAGTGGGTTAAGATGGTTAAAAGGTAACCCCTTGAGGAAGCTACATGAAAGTATAAATAAAAGGCAAGGCTCTCTCATTTGAAATCACACTTGAGAATATTAAATATCTACAGATGATTGAGGTAACCAAAGGATATCTAAGCTGAATTTCAGAGAGAATGTGAAGTAAAGAAGGCCAAAATTCAAGGGAGGATAAATTCTTTTGATGATGTTTTCTAAGGTATGTTATTTATAGGTCATCTCACCATTTTCGCAATAAAATTTTTTTTTTAGGAATGATTCAAACCATGAAATTGATAGGACATTGAGAAAACATATTCAAGTATCTATGGTACGAATTTCAACTTGTGGGTCATTGTAGTTTTGGAGTTACACTCCATGGAAAATAGTGTTTGTGGCTAGTCCTGAAACTAGACTAAAATAGGTGTTTCGGGTAAAAATGACATAAATTATTCATAACATATTAAAATTAAGTAAGAAAAAATGTGTTGGTTATAGTACAGTCTATAGTAGTTTCTGTAAAATTTTCATATCCATGCCACAAATATTTCATGCGGGGCACACTCTACAAGTTTTCTCTCTAGAATAAGCGAGAATTCAACAAGGTATGCCATTTTTTCTATAAATCCTTTTCTGAGAGGTTCCAAGTAGTGAAACCTATAGGAATTGCATAAAATACACTGAATAACATTGTGTATCACTTTCAGGTATTTATTCATTACAGGTACATAGTTATGATTATTTCAAGTTAGGGTTGTTGACTAATCCAAAACTAGTCATGTGAGACTAAAGTAAAGTTTGATGAAAATGTTAGTCTCTTGTTGTTAAAGTTAAGGAAGGTTTGTAGGTGTATGATCATATACACCAGGTCTATTACAAAGTTACAAATCAGATTTGTATGATGAAATTGATGAGGGATTTTGGTTGAGGCACATGTTGGGTACATGGTTTAGACAAGTAGTTGATGAGTTGGCACATACATGAGGTGTATAGTTGATGATGTCGGTACATCTTGATGAGTCATATTTGATGAGTAGTTGATACATGATTGGTACATACTTTGTATATGGTTGGAGGAACTTGTTAGTAGTATTGTTGACACATGGTTTATGGATGATCTAGCATACTTGTATTGGTATATTACTAGAAGAACATATTTATCTTGGTGATAATTATGAGTTGTTGTGTTATGCTTGGCTGATGCACATATTTGAGATTTTTCTTGGTGATTTATCTTCATGATTAGATCTGATTTGGTTGATAAGATTGATGACATGGGTTTTTATAACCCTAAACTACACCAGAAATGCATACCTGGCATCAGGCCATCTTACTTGTTATCTTTGTCAAGCCATCACTGAACAACTCTTATAAAAACCATTGTTTTGAAGGTGTACATGCCTTACACCACTACTTCCCATGTACACATGCTTGTTTCACCACTACAGCCCATATACACTCACAAAAAATCATGAAAAATGAAAATTGAAAAGAAATACGGATTTCTGGGCCATTACTTAACCATTTGACCGCCCATAGCTAGTCACGCCAACCGTTACTATATCTTTTGGCCTATAAAAGAAGGTATTGGGCCCCATTCCAAGAAGAAGGACGAGAGCATAGAAACTCTACCCATTTTAGTATTCCCCCTTTGCCCCAATATTTTGCAACCACATTATGAGTTTGAGCCAGAATTCCTTCTTCTTCTTTTGCAAATCCTAACCATTTCCCTAGAGAGAGCTGAAGAGGAGAAGAATACATGGAAGTAGTTGGTGCATGGTTAAGAGGATCCCAGGACCAAGTTTGAGGAGCATTGTCTATTGGGTGTGTGTTATATTCTTTGCATGTGTGTGTGTATGGGTGCGTCAGATGCGACAACTGCGTCTGACAATCCCTTCACCTAGGGCTCTGCCGTGTGCACCAAGCGCTTTCCTAGGGGGGTCCCAGGGCGGGGCAGGTATGCCCCCCCTAGTTACACGCAGCATTCGGCACTAGGCGGTAGCCCGGGGTTGATGGGGTTCGGGGCAGCGCCCCGAAATTTTTTTTTGGGCAGTTTTTGCTATTTTTAGCGGATTTTGCTATTTTTAGCTGATTTGTAAATTAATCCCGGATTAAGGGATTAGGGTTTTGGTATCTACGGAATACCTAAAAACATTGTATATATTGTATGGCGAATGGTGAAATTCAAAATAATGAAAATAACAAAGGTTTTCCTAGTTGAGGGTTTCCGGTAAAAATCTTTGTGTACTCTGTGTATCAGCCATTGATTAATTTCTGTATTGCTTAAGAATCTATATGCATTGCTTTACTTCGCAGGTTTAAAACTTACATTTTCAGTCTCATGTTGTAAACAACTTTTATGAGATTAATATAAAGAAGTACTTTTTCCGTCCCGCCAAATGATGTCTTCAATGTTCGTGATTTTTGTTTACATTTTTTGATTATGATGTCTAACCCACTAATCCATATGTAGAATGCATGCTTGTAGTTTCTCATTTGTCTTTTAGTGAATGCAGGTCAGCCTTGGGAGGAGACTTGTAGTCAGGAAACAACCAAGCACAAAGGGATCATCACCGGATGCAGAGTTCAAGGTATGCCTACCAGGTCCCTATACTTTATCTTTTATGTATGATTGTGGGGTAATGATGGGATAGTTGGCAAAAAGTAGGAGACTTTAGATGGTTAGATCTGCCTACACTTTAGAACCCTGGTGTAGTCCGTAGAGGGGTTTTCCCACTATAGCATAATTGGCGACCATACTGAGGATACCTCTAGGGTTTTTAGGGGATACTCTTTTGGGTGCTTTGAATCAATTTATTTATTGTTTTATGAGTTTCTGTAAGATTTTGTGTCTTTAATGGATTCTAGTCTTCCATACCAGTACTCCATGCCTTTGCTTTATTGTTGGTTTTCATCTTTTTTGAGAAGTTACAGAGGTGTACGCAGCCTGTATTGGGCCTTCATGCGTGCATACATACCCTACCTTTGGATAGCTCATGTACATACGCTGGTTGTTGAAGGGTCAGTAGCGTGCATGTGTTGAGAAATTTTTTTGAAGAGGAAGTCATCCTCTTCCCTGTTAGAAGTCACACTTCTTAGGGGTTTTATTGATCTAGACCTAGTCTTTGTTTTAGAAGTCTGTAGCCTAGGTCTGACCTCAGCATAGCTTTCTTTTCATCAAAAGATTTCTTGTGTTTTCTTTAATAGGGTTTTTAGACAAGTTTATGAGTCTGATTTGATCTTCCTGTTTGGTATTGTCAGTGACTCCCTACAATATGTGATTGGGCCAGAAGTCATTTCTTGGTCTTGACCTATCGTCGTTTTTCCATTTTTTGTTTTAGAAGAAAAGAAAAGAATTTGTTTTCAAATTATTGTTTTGAAGCATGAAACAATAAAAAAAAAAAACTTTCATTTCTTTGTTTGGTAAAGTATTTTAGTTTAGTTGCTTCATTTACGAAGGAAAAAGAAATTTTTCTTAAGTTATTTACTTGAATGCTTAGGACATTAAGTAGCTCATAGTCAAGCAAAATCTTGTTTTAAGTTTTTCTTTTCAAAGATCTGAGAAAAGTAACGAAAATTTTGGTGAAAGAGTTTTAAATTGACAAATCTTTATTTGTGAAGAAGAAGAAGTTCATTTTCAGTTTCATCTTATGCTCTTCTCTTTCGTCTCTTAAAGAACATCACTAGTTTCACTTTTGTTCCTTTTGACTTAAGACATCCACTAAAATTAACGCTTAATTTAAATTTATTCGACTTTGTGTTTGTAGGGTCCATCAATTTAGTCTAGGCTAGAGCCTTGATTTAGGATTGGAGAGGAAACTCTTCAAGGCTACAAAAAAAAACATAAGAGTCTATGCTAGGGAGTGCTTGAAAGTCCACTAATCATGAAATTTATCTGGGACCCCCCTCTAACATAGGGTCTAAACATGAGGTCGCATGCGGAAAGGTGGCGGAGATAACCCCTCCAAAGTCAGACCAAGCATAGTGGGGAACGCATATAGAGGGCTTATCTTGGGATTTTGTTGATCACATTTGCCACGGAGCTTCGTGGGTCTCGAATTCGTTTGAGGTCCTCTGTCATATTCTGGAACACTTTCTTTCGATACCATTGATAGGTTTCTGGCTTGATACCCTACTCATTGCATTCCACCTGACTATCGATTGTACCCGCCTGGTGATTGTTCGTGCACTGGCAACCTAGTTTCCTTTATCTTAGTGACTTACACAAGTGACTGCAGGGGTATACCGTGGTACCTAGGGAAAACATCAGGCCACACTTTGTAGAGTATACCCAAAGGATGCTTCCATATTCGAGTTGCACTTGCACCGATAAGTTTCTCTAGTGTTGGCTGGTGTAACTATTCTTCCAATTAGCTAGTGATCTAATTGTATTATCTCATAGGAGATTTTTCTAGTGTGTGTTGGTATTTAAAATGTTAATAGAAATCCCTAGTGTGTCATTGATCTTATCACACCATGGAGGATCAAGAGTTATGTCGGTCATGAAGGCTTATTGGTCTGTCGTTGGTTAATCTGGAGCCACCCTCGCCACCTCTAAGGCAAAGACTAGACCAGCAAGGGTCTTTTGAGGCAACCGGGCCACAGGAAACTAAGCTCGGCCTATCTCCGAGAGGAGAAAATTTGATTACGGGGGAACCAATCATTTTTTACCTTGGAGCAGAAGCTCTTGGTCCGTATAACCCTCCAATCATTGATCTATCAGTGCCCATTTCCATACAGGTTAAACCTTACGAGCGCCAAGTAGTGTAATAAGTAGTGATGGAGACAAATGTTGCTACTTCTTAAGGGAATTCTCATACTCCCTCTACGACTGTCACCACAGGGGGTTTTCCACCTCCCAACCAACTGTCGTTAGTCCAGACCACCATGGTCTCGACCACCTCTACCTTTGGAAATGGTATGATTCTATCTATGGTGGCATCACTGCTCTTTTCACCCAAAGTGTGACAAGCCCTCTGTTCTCATACGAGATTCCTAACTTAGATACAAACTCTATCCTTTCCTACTCCACTCTACAGAATTTAGGATTGGGGGTAGGGAGCTCTAACACTCCTCTGCAAGGATCCATTTGGGGCACTTCAGCTCCCTATAAATATTTCCCTTATGGAGGGGGTCATATACCTCCTTCATCCCTTTCACTTGGTGGTGCTCATCGGCACTCTGTCGGGCCGAACACAAACTACAGTTCATTTGGATAAGGTAGTCAAGGACTTCCTTCTTATAGCATGTTGGTAGGTTTGACACTATTCCCTTTGTTTGGCATGTTTGGTAAAAACTCATTCTTGTCAGCTGTCGTTTCGTCCAGGGGAAACCTCGGTTATGGACAAAAAATCCTATGTAGGGTATTATTCCTGCACAGGGGGAAAACTTAGGAATTCCTTCCTCACAAGGACTTTGGAATCTATGGCAGGGATCAGTTTCCTTGTTAGGGATGTATACCAGGGGAAACCCCTTCTATAGCAAATGGAACCCCGAGCAAGGCTTGGCATCTATGCCCGTTGGATCGGCAGGGGGAAACCCTTCCCAAAATCCTTGGAATGTGACGCAAGCCCAGCCCTTTACGTCTTATTATAGAATTCAGTCAATGATGTCTCAACAAGAACAGAATCCATATGCTAGTCACAACCATGGTTATTACCAGAACCCTGGCTAACAACCTAACTTTTCCTGGCAACCTGGTGCCAGCCAAACTACAGGCTCCTTTTTCCCTGGTTATAATCAACAACCCAAATTATCGTTTCTATCAACTCTGCACTTGCCAGACTTGACAAGGTTATTAAACGACCCCATATGTCATGATCCATGTTGGCCTCCCATGCCAACCAAGTTACCTTTGTACATTCCAAAGTTCGATGCTAAGCCTAACAAATATCTAGGCGATCATGTGACTACCTTCCACTTATGGTGCTCGTCTAACTCATTGAGAGAAGAATACATCCAGTTTTGTTTGTTTCAACGCACTCTCATCGAGAGTGCTACAAAATGGTACATCGAGATCAACCACTCAAGATACTCTTCCTTCGACGAATTGGCAATGGATTTCTTAAACCATTTTCAATTACCTGTGACATACGACACCGACACCGAATTGTTGGCCAACTTTGAGCAGACAAAAGCGGACCATATCTTAGATCACATCCGATAATGGAGATGTCGAAAGAGTTTGATTAAAGTACTAGTCCCACCAGCATTCTTTCTTGAGTGGTTCCTTAATTCTTTGGTACCCCAGTTATCTAAAGATGTCGTAACCTCGGGGGTCTTTTCAGAAGAAGAAGTGCTAATGAGAGCTCAACAACTAGAACTGATTTACTCGCAGTTTGGTTTACTTTATGAAGTTTTTCCATATGCACCGCAGTTGATACTTGACAAGACCAGACAGATATCTGGACCACATGGTGATGGTATTGTTAGTTCAGTGAAAACGAATCATGTTGATCAGTTGTCGAATCTATTGCAATAATTCTCAATACAGTAGACAGTGACCAGCCAAACCACTGGTTTGGTTGCTCCCCCTACTCAAACGTCGGATGTATACAGTGTGAAATCACAAACCCAAAGGCCACCCAGCAGCCTGATGGAAATAAGAAACAACGAAAGAAGGGTAAGGGGGATAAGAAACCTACCAATAATGCTAGTGAGGGAAACATAGAAAAGAAAAATTTGAAGTATCCATGTAATATTTGCACAGAATACCACCCAACTCACCAGTTCCCTTGGCTTGCAGAGGCCCAGAAGTTATTGGCACAGCTGCAGCCTATCGTGTTAACAAATCCATTTCCACATGGGAAAAATTTAATTCAAGCCTCTTCGAGCATAGAAGGGGCTAGTCAGGGACCCCCTCTGTCTGTGAGTAATCCTTCATCCATGAATGTGTACATGATGAAAGGTAGCGTTGACATAACGACTAGGACACGTGATTACATAATTCCAAACACCTCTGAGAAGGGTAAAGAAGCCGAAAACCCATATCTTCCTCTCTATATTGAGAATACATTGGGTGAAATAATGACATGCATCCTTAAAGGTGCATTCAAGAAATATTCCCACAACCCAAATGCAAGGGCTGCCCAGAACTACTCTGTGGTGGAGGATTTGTCACAAACCCCTTGTGCAATGTTGGCTTTGGAAGTCCTCCAGAGATGCCCTTCCCAGAGAAAGGCTATGTTAGCTACCTTAGGATCTGCTGAGACTTGTAATCTAGGAATGATCATGCTTGATACAGCCAACTTAAAACCTTTTCTTCATTACCACGTAGCGTTTCAGATAGTAGTGGCTTACACCATGAAAATTTTTACTCGGAACATTTTCTGCACAGTGGTTGATGAGGGCACCTCAACATGCATGATGTCTTTGGTGTTTTGGAAGGACATTGGCCAAACCATTTTGTCTCCATCACCTACTTTTCTTACTTCTTTTGATGATCATTCTTTTCGACCACATGGAATCATCCCCTCTTTCCCTGTGCAGTGAGGAGGGAAAACTGTGTGTGTCGAAGTTGAAGTGATCGATGTGTCTCTCGACTACAATCTCTTGTTAGGAAGGAGTTGGACCTATGCTATGCAAGCAGTGGTCGCAACAGTTTTTTGGGTATTGTTTTTTCCACACGAGGGTTAGATCGTGTCCATTGATCAGTTATCCTTCTCTCATCCTAACCCTTCATCAAGGGTATCCACGATCCCGATGATTGATAACCCTCAGCTCGGTATCGTCAACATAGGGGTTGACTTGTGCCCACCTTTGATGGGTACTTTTAATTACTTGCCTCTGACCAGCAATGTCCATTACATATCTGTTGTCCTCAACCAGCCTAGGGTTGAAATCTTCTAAATCTTGTCATTTCGCATGACTTACTTTAATGATCCATGGAATATTCCTTCCCCATCAGCCACGATGGAAGGGACAGGGCACCATGGCATGGCCATGACTTTGTCCATGGCAGAAGTTGTGTACTCTATAGTTCAGCAAGCTTCCTTCGACCCTAATTCAACTCCCATGCAGAAGTTATATTCGATTCTCGAGCCTACATGGTCTCAAGGTTCCCTCATCAATATTGATTATTTAGACTTAGTCTTGCCCTTAAACGAGGCGATTATTAAGGCAATGACTAGTCTGGACAGACCCTGGGATGATCTTCATCATAGATCTTACTTCCTCCTAGATTTAAGAAGAATTGAAGCAGGTGAATTCACTCTGACTATGACTGGAGATAAGTCTTTTCCTATCAATCCTTTGGCTATGCATGTTGTTTACGCTGAAGGAAATATGCCAACCGTTGCTCAAATGATACCTATTGATATCTCTAGAATCCATGGAATCATGGAGAATATCTTCGTCGAATCAAATTGCTCCCCGAAGGAGATTCGAATCTACACAGATTTATTTAAATAATTCCACGACGTGTTTTCCTAGTCTTATGAGGAAATTCCAGGCATAGATCCAAGAATTGTTGAACATGAAATCATGACATATCCTGATGCTAAGTTGGTCTGGCAGAAGCTTCGTCCAGTCAATCCTAGGAAAGAGTAGTTATTAAGTCTGAAGTAGAGAAACTACACCAAGATGGTTTCATCTACCCCATCCAATTGACTCAATGGGTGTCAAATCCCATTCCAGTCAACAAAAAAAAGGGTATGATTCATGTATGTATGGACTTCCGTGATTTGAACAAGGCTTGTCCAAAGGACAATTTCCCCACGCCATTTATTGACCAGATAGTCGATGAATGCACAGGTTGTGAATCCTTTTCTTTCATGGATGGTTTTTCAAGATACAATCAAATACAAATCAATCCCAAAGACCAACACAAAACCGCTCTCATTTGTCTTTGTGGTACATTCACTTATCGGAAGATGACTTTTGGTCTAAAAAATGCTGGAGCTATGTTTCATTGGGCCATGTATTTTTCTTTCCACGATCTCAAACACATATTTGAGGCTTATCTCGATGATTTAGCATCATGATCTTGCAAGAGATTTGATCATCCCGCACACCTCTGACTTATCTTTGAGCGATGTCGCTACTACTGGATACGCTTGAATCCAAACAAATGTAGCCTTTTCATAACATTGACTCGTCTGTTAGGTTTCATAGTTTCAACAACAGGGATCATGGTCAATCCTCTAAAGGTTGAGGCAATAGTTCAGTTGCCTCCCCCGTACACAACCCCTCAGCTTCAGAGTCTACGGGGAAAAGAGAACTTTTTACGGTGTTTCATCACAAACTATGTCGAGATCACAAAGGGTTTTATGCATTTACTAAAGAAGGATGTTCTTTTTCATTGGGACCAAGCCACTCAATGCTCTTTCAAAGCATTGAAATGTGCCCTCACATATACCCCTCTCCTGCGGCCACCCAATTATAATAAATATTTTTTATTGTACTTGGTCGTTGCGAAATCGACCATCGGTATAGTCTTGGCTCAAGAGGATGATTTTCTCTTAGAATATGTGATTTATTAACTAAGCCAAGACCTGCTTGGATCGGAACTCAATTATTCCCACATTGAAAAACTTGCATTGGCAGCAGTTCATGATGTCCAACGGCTCCATCATTACATTGCAAGACCAGCGTCATTGTCATTTTGAATATGTTTGAATACGTGTTGACACAACGTGTGATCAGCGGAAAGATCAGTAGATGGATAGTTATCCTCCAGGAATTCGACTTGTATTTTGTCTCAGCGAAATCCAAAAATTCGTTGGTCTTTGCGGAACTCATCTCGGAACTTTCGGTCAAATCATGTGATGTTATACTGAAGGAGTTTCCTATCAAAGGAGACATGTTTTTGATCACATATTCAGACCCTAGTATGGAGATATACTAGTCTATCTCTATACTTTGAAGTGCCCCACCTTTGCTTATCATGATGAGTGTCACCGTGTATGCCACCAGGCCAAAAACTATCTCATACTCGAGGACACTCTGTATCATCGAGGTGTAGATTTCATCCTTTGTCGGTGTCTTACTCATGAAGAAGTGGAAATTGTGCTTAACGATTGCCACACTGGAGCATGTGGTGATCATTTTCCTGGGTTGGAAACAGCCCAAAAGATTCTACGAGCCAGTTACTTTTGGCTGACATTAATCAAATATCGTGTTGAATCGGTCAAGACGTGCCACCCATGTCATATCTTCTCTCGGAAAATGAGGGCACACCCCACTCCCATGTTTCTTGTCATCACATTTGGTCCCTTCACCAAGTGGGGGATTGATTATGCTACATTCAACCCCCCTTCCACAAGGGGGCAATGTTATATAATCGTAGCAGTAGAATACTTCACAAAGTGGCTCGAAGTTATGCCAAATTTTAAATATGATGGAAAGACATCAACTCTCTTTTTGTTTAACCAAATAATAGCAAGGTTCGGCGTCTCGAGAGATATTGTCACTGACCATGGAAGTCACTTTCAGAACAAAATGATGTCTGAGTTAACATCAAAGCTTTGGTTGAGGCAAGAACATTCATCACCCTACTACCCACAATAGAATGGTAAGGTGGAAGCTATGAATAAATCCCTTAAGACTATTTTACAGTGAACGATCAATTCGGCCAGGTCAAATTGGCATTTGATGTTGTATTCGGCATTATGGGCCTAAGGAACATCTGTTAAGACTGCAACTGGTTCCTCACCTTTTCAACTTGTTTACAAGATGGAAGCAGTCTTGCCTACAGAGTGCCAGATCCCCTCTCTAAAGTTGGCAGTACAGTTATTTCCAGAAACTTCATTGCTTGAAGAGTGTTTATTATATCTTGAGCAGCATTGGGATGCAGCCTTGGCTAACGAGGATCACAAATAAAAAATCAAGTGTCAGTATGATCGGTCCATCTATCCTCGGATTTTCTCTGAAGGCGACCTTGTCGTAGTCTATGACCAACATAAGGACCCCCTAGGGGAAGGCAAGTTCAAACCCATGTGATTAAAACCTTTCATCATGAAGGAGGTTCTAAAGAAGGGCGCTTATCATCTGGTGTACTTTGAGGGAAATGTTTTGGTGAAGCCTGGAAATGGGCTCTACCTCAAGAAGTATTACTCGTAGGTGGGTTTCCTTGGGTGACTTCTTGTAACATATGTATAGTCTTATACATTTTCTTTTTAGCTTTTGTCTTTCTTGGTTTTATGGATGTGTCATTTTTTATGTCATCTTTTTCACTGTGGCAGATGTCAAGTGAATCAAAGGTGTTCGTTGGGTTTGCGGATGGTTCTAGCCAGCACACTTGAAGGCTTGCTTCCGTAGCTTGGGTGATTTTCACACCTCAGGGCCAGTTGCTATCTTTAGGAGGTATTTGTTTAGGTGACACCACAAACAATGTCAATGAATACAGTGCAACCTTAGATTTGTTTCCTAACGCTTTGTCGCATGGTATCTCTCACCTTAGGGTCTATTTATATGCTCAGTTGGTTGTGTCTCAGTTAAATGGGGTTTACCACATTTATGAACCTACACTACACTGATGGTTCCGTAGGGTACGTCTCTTAGAACGAAGCTTTGATTACATTATGTATATCCATGTTCCTAGGAAATTGAATCAAATCATAGATACTCTATCTAATCATGTATTAGATTGGCATATTCCACACATGTAAGAAAAAGAACACACATGCACATGTAAATACATTTGTAAGATATATGTAATCCATAAGACGTAAAAATATGTAAAATATCCATATATATATCAAAAAATATCAGAGTACATGGGTGGGCACAAGCGCCTCAAAAATATGTCCAATAAGAGTCACGGGGCTTATGCCCTCAAAAATATACAAAAAGTGCTCTCGGCACATAAGCAGTCTAACCTAGCTAAGGGCATGGCTTGTTGGCCCTTCCATAGTGAACAATAGTGTTTTCCAAACATCGAAAGAGCTGGACCCAGGTCCGTGGCACCCCAACTTTGTGAGGTTGCACCGACGGTGAAAGATCCTTGATCTTCACCATAGGGACTGTACAAGTGAGAATGGTGAGGTTCTGCTCTACCCATCTCAATACTCTCTCAACCTCTCTGGATGGAGGCCCCCCTGCTGGTGCTGCTGGTTCGGCAGCTGCAGCTAGTCCTGCCTATAGTAGAGGATGCTACCTAGTCCTCGAGAAGTTTGTTGGACACACTAGTCCCACATATTTACATAACATATACGTAAGTGTCGGATACTTTGGTATAGAAAAAAATGATATATATATAAAGACTTAAAAATTAAATAACTTTGAAAATCAAACTTACCCATCTCTCCTCGCTCCGCTCCGGGAGGTACAGGCATGTCAAGATCCCTAGAAAAATTGATCCTAGCATAGAGGTAGTCCTCTATTGCCAGAATCTGTCGTGCCCACCAGTCAAAAAACTTGTCATCAAATGCCTCTTTGGTCCTCCCTCCCTCTTTTCGCAGCAATAACACTGCCCATATGCATAGTGCTAGGAGAGAGGCCTCATGCCCTCGTATAATCTCTCGAGGACTGAGACTAGGTACCCTCTCGAAGAAAAAGGAACACAAAATTGTCCCAAACCTGAAATTTTGATGCTCCCATATCCGACACTCTGTTAGTTGTCTCTTCATACAATCCAACATGGTTGTACTCCAGTCGAAAATCCGGGCATTTAAGCATTGTACTGCAATATGCATGTGTGCTCGGGAAGCCTAATGCAAAGTTGCAGATCCAGTGATCTGCCCAATGAGTAGAACTATCACTTTGAGTGATAGGTTATTGATCTTATGTATAGGAACCTGAGAACCTACTTTCTCAGTACCATCCTCACAATGGAGTCCAATCAACTCCTCAATGTTGTGATACCCAGGGGGGAAAGTACGCAAGTTGATTGGATTCCCTCTCCTTGAGAGACCAGTCAGGAAGTAAATATCTTCAGTCATTGGATTCAATGACTACCGCTCGAGCATGAATGCCTCTGCGTTGGGATGCCAGTAATCTATCAAAGCATTCAGCAACCTGGGTTGTTCCCTCATAAACGGATATTGGAAGAACTTTAACAACCCACATTGTGACAAAACAGTGATAGTAGAAGGGTCCTCTGAGACCAAAATATCAATATCCTCATGCTCCCTCTCTCTCCAATGAACATACATCCTACAAAATGAAAAATGTATGGAGAGTTAACTCTTGCATTTTTCATTTTTTTTTCACTTATTTGAGGGTGTATGCGGGTTGTCTTGGGGATAGTCGTGTGTGCACATAGGAAAATTATCTTCTGCCCACGTGTAAATTCAGGTTGTGCTTGGAAAACTTGCATACACACAGGGCTGACCTATTTAAAGGTCATTGCCCCCCAAAAAAACAAAAACAAATGCAAAAATGAAGAATGGTAATGCAAGAGAGGCTATTTTGTACTTACTTGGTCCAAGCGAAAGTTCATTTCGTCCACTGAAGCTCCCAGAATAAACTTTTTTGGAAAAGGGGTGTTTTTGAATTTTTTGTCAATTCTAAATTTACAATGGTGATAATGAGCTACCATCTTCTATTTATAAATGTTTTGGCCCCTTTTTGTCATTTTTTGGACCCTTTTGTCATTTTTTTCTAGCTTGAAAATCGGTTACTATGGTTCTTGATTTTCTCGGGGGATGTTACGATAAGTGTTGTGTTGGGTATTTGGGAAATTTTTTGAGAGTTGGGTCATTTTTAAAGGTCTTTTGGTAAAAAAAAAAAAATCCAACTTTGTGCATATAATATAGGATTCCACCTCCACTTGTTGCACCTCGTTGTCTTTTTCTCTTTGCCATAGGATCGATCGCACCGAACTACGACACGGAACCCTCACTCCTGCTCTAGAAGTGTCATAATTTAGTGGTAGAGCCTACCTTCATATGGATGCCCTAGGTATATCATGGTTGCATTTTGGTGTCCATGCCATCACTAATGACTATAGGCTCAGGAGTCCTTATTAGTTTTCCCTGATTACAAGTTTGAGCCTCATTTGCATGATTCATTATCACTCTTGACCTCACCCTTGGGACTCCCAAAAAACAATGGATCTTCTTTTAAGCCCTTTTCAGACACTCTAAACATGAAAATATTGTCGAGCGATCTTGTTTCCCTTCACGCTCACCAAACTAAAATTCAAAGGCACGTCTGTCTGTCGGTAGTTTACCCCTTTTTCGGTTTGGATGGTCAAACAAACGAACAAATGTATACTCTAGGAGCCTTGGTTCTCTAGAAGAGTATTCTCAGGCATATATTTACCCCTTTTTCAGGCTTGAGGGACTAAATTTACGGAAAAGGAACCCCCATGGAGTCCATAGTTTTTCTCTTTTCAGAATCCCTAAAATTGAAAAGATAGCTGAGTGACCTTGTTTCTTCACACTCGTTAAATTGGTCCAGAAGAACATCCCTTACGGAGTCCATAGTTAAGCTCTTTTCAGACTTCTTAAATATGAAAAGATTGTCGAGTGATATTGTCTTTGTCACACTCGTTAAAATGATTTTGAATAGAGGTATGTTTAGTGCTAGTTTACCCCTTTTTCGAGCCGAATTGACTACCTTAGAAAAAGGTAACCCAGTGGAGTCTCCTTTTACGCTTTTTCAGACTCTCCAAAATTGAAAACATGTCGAGCTTACCTTCTCTAGGCTCATTAAAATTACATTGAAGGAAGTTATCATTGTGTCTTATTAATCGCATTTGCATTCCTGTGTCTTTGGCCTAATGTCAGCTCCATGTTGCTCTCAACTAAACCATCTGAAGAATTCCTTATATGCAAGCCTTGTATCACTTTGCCTCTGCATCTTGACACCTTGACCCATGGAGAATTTTTCCTGAGTGTCCTTTTCCTACATATGTCCCCTTTCTCTGAGCATCAGTGTGTTCCTTGCACTTGGAACTATTATGTCTGTGACACTTGTTCCTCCTTTGTAACCTAGCATTCTTTTATTCTATTTCAATCTTTCCAAAATTATTGAAAAAGACAAAAAAATCAAATATACCCAAAAATAGGAAGGGAAAAGTATTTTCTTTTTGTTGACATCACAATGAGTCTCCCTTGGACAAAGCACATCCTTCCATTTTTTCGTCAAGATCTAGGATTCAATATGACCTTAGGACATTATTCTCGCTACATAAAGTTGTGTCCTCCTCCATTTGTTTATCCTTCCAAACATTTGGAGAGTTTGTGTTGCCTCCTACATCGTGAACTTATGTCGATGCCATGCTACCTGAGTCTCATCTTTTGTCGTGCTTTCGTCCAAGGGAAGTTTTACTAAACTTGAGTTGGCCATTCTGTAATTTGTCTCTTGTTCTCATGTCCGACCACCCTAAAATACCAATTAAGTCCTTGCTCAAAATCAATGAATTTCTCTTCCTGATCATCGAATATCCTCTTGTTTTTTTCCAAAGAGTCATTGAAGACCTCTGGGTAGTGAATTTGTACACTGATATTACACTCCTACCCAAGTTTTGAAGATTTTTAAGTTGTTGCTTGAGCTCTGAAGACCTCATCTCCAGCCATCAAGCATATTTGTCTTCTTGAAAATGGATATTATACATGTATATATTTTGATTTTGAGATGTAGATCCGTTGTGTATTGTTCGCAGCTACACTTTATATAGTTATATGACATGGATCTGCAGTGTATTTGATTGGAAACCATGATTTTATTTCATCCCGATCATGGGTATGCCTACCTCAATGAGACAAATTTTATTTTGCAGATGGCACCTCCTGAACTCTGGTCCCTAGGCTCACTCACTCTATACATTGGTGAATATTTGTAATGTATTTCGTCCATCAGATGCTCTTTTGACCTCACACATTAGGGGGCATTTTTTATAACCCTAAACTGCACCAGACATGCATAACTGGCATCAGTCCATCTTACTTGCTATATTTTCCAATCCATCACTAAACAACTCTTCTAAAAACCATTGTTTTGAAGGTTTACATGCCCTACACCACTACTTCCCACGTACAAATGCTTGTTGCACCACTACAGCCCACGTACACTCACAAAAAATCATGAAAAATGAAAATTGAAAAGGGATACAGGTCTCTAGGCCGTTACTTAACTGTTTGACCGCCCATAGCCAGTCACCCCAACCATTACTGTCTCTTTTGGCCTATAAAAGAAGGTGTTGGGGCCCCATTCCAAGAAGAAGGATGAGAGCATAAAAACTTTGCCCATTTCAGTATTCCCCCTTTGCCCCAATATTTTTCAACCACATTGTGAGTTTGAGCCAAAATTCCTTCTTCTTCTTTTGCAAATCCTTTCCATTTCCCTAGAGAGAACTAAATAGGAGAAGAATACATGGAAGCAGTTGGTGCATGGTGAAGAGGATCCCAGAAATGAGTTCGAGGAGCAATGTCGGTCTCATGTTGTAAACGAATTTTGTGAGATTAATATAAATAAGCACTTTTTTTGTCCCGCCAAATGATGTCTTCAATCTTCGTGATTTTTGTTTACATTTTTTTATTATGATGTCTAACCCACTAATCCATATGTAGAATGCATGCTTGTAGTTTCTCCTTTGTCTTTTGGTGAATGCAGGTCAGCCTTGGGAGGAGACTTGCAGTTGGGAAACAACCAAGTGCAAAGGGATCAACACCAGACATAAATTTCAAGGTATGCCTACCGGATCCCTATACTTTGTCTTTTATGTATGATTATGGGGTAATGACAAGATAGTTGATAAAAAGTAGGATACTTTAGATGGTTAGCTCTGCCTGCACTTTAGAACCCTGGTGTAGTCCATAGAGGGGTTTTCCTGATATAGCACGGGTTATTGTGATAGGTTGTTTGGATAGGTTGTTGTGACATGTTATTTATACAGGTCTGGTGCATGGTTGATGCATTTTTTCATGGTATAGGTTTGGTGCATGGT
>JASDQU010170956.1:10229-20632 GCA_032191745.1 Picea mariana | reverse complement strand
TTGTAATTGTACATTTATGTGGGCATAAGGAGGTTGCCCCCTCGAAGAGGATTATTATCTGAATTTCTCTCTCTTTTCAAGGCATTGAGTACTTATTCTAAGGTTTTTCTATGCTATATTGATATTTGGTTCTTAACATTGTTGTCATGCGGAGGAGCCCTGTCTGGAGGTCGTGGCCACAATCTTTTTCTTTCCCTAAGGGCGGATCATCAGGAAAACAAATTTCCCAATTTTGGAAATGATCTTACTGCATTGTTTTGCAGTAACCAAAGAGATAGCGGCAGGCAATGGTACCTATGGTATCCTATACAACTTATTTCCCAAGGTAACAATAACAATGTGAGGTCAAGACTCATACACAACATGTCTCTTCCACAAGTATGGTTGGCCTAATAATACATCACAAACATCAAGAGGAGAAATGTCACATAATACCTCATCAGTGAAGGGTTTGATGCAGTAGGGAAGGAAACACTATCACCTGATGCAGAGATCTCGTCCTTGGTGAATCCACCCGATGGTGTATGAATGTGGGTGTGTTGTGGTCGGCAAGCCCAACCGCTTCACAACTTCTTCTTAAATGAGGTTCTTTTGGCTCTCACTGTCGACATTGAACTGTAGCGGGGAACCCTTTACCCACATCTGGGAGTGGAAGAGACGATCCTCCTCCTTTGGATCTTCCAGTTCTTCCTTTTGGATATTCATGGTGGAAATAGTGGCGTTGGGATCCACATCGATAATATGCTTCCCTCTGTCATTCCCCTTCTTGGGTTTTGATTCAGTCTCGGAGCATGCATCTGATTCAGAATCCCTCATCTTGACCACTAGTGACTGCTTGGCCCGACACTCACTTGTGTTGTGAGTAAATCTCTTATGGAACTCACACCACTTTCCCATGTCCTTCTTCAGCTTCGTGGTGTTGTTCTTTTCTTGCATATTTGGTAGGTTGTCTTGAGCCACCATGCCTTGGAGTTTTCCTTTGTTCTGAGGTTTGGGGGCACCTTTCACTTGCTTTTGATTCGTAGATCCAAAGTCTTGCTTCTTTTGTTTGAATTTATGCTCAATCTTGGCAACATATTGGTATGCCATACCAATCGAGGAGATGTCAAGGAAATCCATTTCCTCCTAAACACATCTGTGTAGACAACCGTGGTACTTCAAAACCAAATGTTTCTCTGAATTTTTGATACCCAACTTTGTGCGCAGGGTATGGAACATATTTGTTAGCTCATGCACATCTTGATCACTTTGCTACTGTAGCATAGTCCATTGTATGTACTTGTCCTCATAGCTCCCCATGAGATAATAGTGTTCCTTGATGGCGTCTCGAAAATAATTCCAAGTGGGTACGTCCGAGAATAGAGAGGTTTCCTCCTTGTCCTTTTTATCATAGTAGGTTTCCCACCGGTCCTTGACATGGGGGGTGGCTTTGATCAGTGAAAAAATAATCTTCTCCCGGTCGGAAAAGTCATGAACTGAGAAATATCATTCTAATAGATTCAACCACCTATCAACGACATCTGCATCTATTTGGCCATCAAATATGGGAATGTCAAAGTTTACTTGTACCTTAAAAGGGGTTGCGCCTCCAGATTGGTTGCTGGATGCAGATGTACCGCTAGTGGGCAATCGTTGAAGGATCTGAGCGAAGTTATCCATCAACGCGTTCCTTTGTTTTTCAAGGGCCTCCTCAAGCAATATTTTGATAGGATCTCCTGCTCCCTCGTCTTTCTTTTCGTCCCCCATGGGCGGTCGTCGGGGTTTGCGAGGTTGATATTGCAAAGGTTCAATCAGATCGAGCCCTAACTCCTTATACCCTGACCTCCTTGGGGACATGCAAAGAAGGATCGAGAAAGAGAAGACTGCTCTTACACCACTGATCCAAATTTATGTAGGAATGCAACAGAATACACAAATAACCATGAATACAAAGATGCAGTGGAAATAACAATTCATTTCATTAATATCAAAGAACTGAAATTTGTTTACAGATAGAATAGAAATAAACTAGCTAGGGTGTTGGTAGCTTATCTCTAAGAAGAGATGTGGCGGCTACAGGCCTCTGAACTATGTGTTACAATGAGGCTCGAAGGCCTATATATTATTGAGAAACAATGGAAACCCTCCACATCCAATAACCTAACCCTAAGAGATGAAACGCCAAAATATGGGCCCCATCGGGGTAAATTGGTACATTAATTTCCCAGGGTCGTAACTTTGGTATACTATCTCCGTTTGGCGCATATGATATATCGTTAGAAGATCTATCCAAGGACTACAACTATTGACTACGAATATCAAGTTCTAGAAGAGACTAATATTCATGAGAGATTTGATGCCCAAAAAACGTTGTTTACGGACTCAAAATGGCTCCGGAAGTTCAAGACCCGAAAAACTGCCAAAAATAGTAAATTGTGCTACAATTAAGGAAATTGAAAAACTGAAAAAAGCAATGGTGGGGGTCCAACTGGAATAGGTGAGTGGCCACCAATATCCACCTGGATCAAATTCTCACAATGCATCAGCTCCATGATTAGTAAAGGCCGAGCCTGCTCTGTACTGGGTAACTTACCATGTTCCATGATTCTTTTGAGATCATGTTGAATGCATGAAAAACCTTGTTGTTTCTTTAAGAAAGGAGGCAGATTCGATACGAAATCAAATTGTGGTGCATCAACATTGGTATCATCCTCAGAAATATGGTCATCGACATCAATAACAGGGATAGGTTTTTCATGATCGCGATGTTGATTACTTAGCGTTTTGGATATGAGTCGACCAGGTCTTTTATTCTTAAAATCAATGTCTGGAATTCTCTGTGTTTTTCACCTACCCCGTTTCTTAATTTTAACCTCATTTAAATCAACCATAACTTGCTCAGGACTAGGAACAACAAGGACCTTATCCTTCAGATTATCCAATACATCTTCTAAGGATTTCTTGGGAATAAAATCACGCCTCGGGTGTTTTCCTTTAGATGACTTATGGAAAACAACAGGGGTTTTAGTTATAAACACAAGGCTTCCTTACAATTTGACATGTAGGTTTTCCAGAGAAGGGGTTGATAGGCAAGGGTTGGAGGGCTCATCAAAACATAGAGGTGAGTCTATCATGGTTTCAGGTGGAGCGAATCCATTCCTATCCACAAAATCTTGCCAATTATCTCTGACTTTTGACAGTTGTGAAACGACCAAAATTCGAATCAGACCGTGATGAAATAAGCTAGACTGTGCATTTAGGTTTTGCCTTTGGTAAAATTTGGCCATTTTTTGCAGGCTCTTAAGTAGGTAGAATAGCATATTTAAACCAAAACCTAAAAACACCATCAACAAATGGACATGATACAGGAAAACTAGTCTGTATCTACCCTCACAGGTGACAAACTTCTTAAGTATTAACAATAAACCATGTCATTGTGATTTACATAAAACAATTGGTGTACCTTTTACACTGTAACACGATCTCTTGGAAGCCATTAGTAGGTTCCAAGGGACGCCTTCGAACTTGAGGTTTTTAAACCAACGAGTTCCTTCTTGGGGAAATCTAGTGGCCTCTACAATTGAACCCTCGATCATTTCCAATTGTAAATCTCCTATCTTAGCCTTAGCACCTTTGAAAGTTTGGGCAAAGGCTTGAGCAACCTTGAGGTTAAACCTTTGAATAGTTTTATGAACCTGTCCCAACCATAAGCCATGAGATCGTCCATAGCGTCATCATGTGAGAGGAGATCTTGTGAACCATTTGGCTCCATCCTCACCACACGCGCCATCGGTTTGGTCATGAAAAACCAACAGGAGTAGCAAAGGGAAGTGTGTGTTTGAAACCACATGAAATAGAGGGTAAGCTCTGCATTTTTGGAGGAGACCCAATACCTAAGGCTTTGGGAGAAAACCACCATAGCGACCACTCAGACTGTTGAGTGGATGTTGAACCAGAGGACATGCAAAAATGAAAACCTCCTTCTGTAATGACCACCAAACCCAAACCAAATACTTACCACCCGAGGCAATGAATACAAACTTAAGGTAGAAGGACGAAGAAGTAATTGTTTGAAGGCATGACTGCTAGTCCTGTACCATAACGATGAGACTCTGATATGACTATAAGGGATAACATTCATATTTCAAAATACACCAACGTTATTGTTTTATGTGCGATCGTAGATGTGGTAATGTGATAATCAAAACATCAAAAGAATAAAATGCCTAAGGCATACCTCCAAAGTGAACGACCCATGTGCTATAAGTTCAAAAGCCTTTAAGGTTCTTAGGATTATTAGGTGCCCTTAGTTATTCATCCAATTTCATAAAGAGAAACTCTAGAATCTGTACGATGTGTTCAAAACAAAGATTGTTTCAATTTCATGCTTACAGTCATGAAATTGAACAAGAAAAACGAGAGATTAAAAGAAATGAAATCACACACACAATTAATCAAACAAATTCTTTAAAACAACAAGATGATATAAATCTTTGCAAACATAAAGAGGACTCTACTTAAAATTTTATCCCATTAAGACGATATTTTACAATGATAAAATCGACATAAATATCTGGCTGCCAACAATGGCGACATGCTGGGAGAAGCAATTATCTTTGCATCATAAGAACTTTATATTAGGGAACAAATAACTCAGATAGTTACTAGAAACAATTAAAACACAGATCAAGCATTTTGACATAAACTCAGAAAAATAACACAGTAATACCATCGAATAAAATCCTGTCCAAAAATTGTGATCCAAAATTTTCGAGTTTATTTTAGTTTATTTATTTTCAGAGGTTTTTTAGTTTATTTAGTGTTGATAGTAGAAAATATTGAAGCTCGAAAGTAAAAACAAGTGATCATTGAAGTGAATTTATTTTTTTATATTTATAACGAAAATACATATAATACATAATGTTTAAATGAAAGACAAAATAAATATAAAATGTCACAAAACAAACTTGTCATAAAAAAATTATTTTGACTCGTTGGAGTGTCCCTAAAAAATGCCAATGACCCAGAAATCAATACAAGATATGTGTATTAGAATTTGCGATTGCATCGTAGAATTTTAGAGTTTATGAGTAGATGAATTTTGTTGGACGAATTGGGCTTATGCATTGATTTTGAAACTTCATTTGATCTTGCTTGCCCCGCTAACAGAAATGGGTTGACTCACTTCCGGGAGAAATACGCTATAGTAACTAGATTGGATATGGCTAGTTCAAGTGAACACGTCTCTATGGCACCATCATATATGAACATTGAAAGTATTGCATTGATTCATCATACTCGTAGATTAAATTACTTTTAAGGTACTTTAATCCCTATACCAACTTAGGTCAAATTAGTTTCATAAGATTATTTTTGATAGTGAATTCATAAATGAACTACTCTTCACCATCTTTGAATGCATTTTTGAACCCTAAGAAAGTATCATTTATGGATATTATGAAAACCAACTTTTAGTTAAACTAGTATTCTACCCATTTATCCTTTTCAATTTTGTGGTTCTTTACCACAAGGTATTATAATTTCGGGCTATACTAATCTCTTTACAATTTAATGCATATTGGTAAGAATTAAACTCATTTTCATAATAATAATTTTTTATTATTCTACATAAAAACAATAATTTGATTTTTTAATTGGATGTACAATCATTTAGATAGATACATAAAAATCCATTATTTTGTTAATTAAAAATATATTAACATAAATTTATGTTAAACTAAAATCTATTAAGTATGAGATTTAATTTCTTAAAGTGTATTTTTTTTTAATTAAATATATATATATTTTTTATTAATAATAATAAAAATGAGATTAAAATTTTTAAAATATATTTTTTATTATTTTTTTTTTTAATTAAATATATTTTATTTATTATTTCATTATTATTATTATTATTAATAAAAATACCCTTAACACGTTTATTACTCTCATTTCAAAAATATAATAAATATAATAAATAAAAGAAAATATATTATCATAATTATTTTAAAATATATATTTTTAAAACTTAAAATTTTATATACCATTAATTCTGTTAAAAATACATTAGAAACTTTTAAAAATATTGTTTTGGAATCCTTATTTCCTAGGTTCTTTTGATAAGCTAAAACTATAAAAGTGGATGGGATTTCTTTCTCCATTGTTTAGTCATCGTTCAAGGGTGAGAAGTATGCGTGTGGAGGTATTTTCCAGTGCATTTTGTTTATTTTTTTAAGACTTAATTGAAATTCTTTTGAGTGGTTAAAGTGTCACTTCCCATTTTAAAATATTTGTTGTTCCAAATATATCTTCAAGGTATTATGGCTAATTGGGTTGTTGAGATTTGAAATTTTAACATGGAAATTCTGATTGTTAAAATTGTATGTGGTATAAATTTATCTCTCTTTATAATTGAAAGCCTTATGCTAAATCTCCAAACATCTTTAAGGATGAAGACTTTTTGTTTGTTATTTTTGTATTTTGAATGTTTTGATATTGACTTTGAGATAGTTGTTGATATGTGGTTTTGATTAGTGAAATTATAAAAGTAAATGGATTTCAATGTCTTCAATCAATTATTCCAGATGATGATTTCAAGTGTGACTAGAGCCCAATTCTAAATGTCTTCTTGAAATGAAAATTGTTTTTAAAATACTATGGTTAATTGGATTGTTGAGATTTGAAAATTTAACATGAAAATTTTGATTATTAAAATTGTATGTGGTATAAATTTAACTCTCTTTATAATTGAAAGCCCTCATGCTAAATCTCCAAACATCCTTAAGGATGAAGACTTTTTGTTTGTTGTTTTTGCATTTGAATGTTTTGATATTGACTTTGAGATAGTTGTTGATATGTGGTTTTGATTGGTGAAATTATAAAAGTAAATGAATTTCAATGTCTTCAATCAATTATTCTAGATGATGATTTCAAGCGTGACTAGAGCCCAATTTTAAATGTCTTCTTGAAATGAAAATTGAGTCCATGACTCCCAAACAGTACTCTCTTGCACCTTGAAGTGGGGGGAAGGAGTACAATAATGAAGTACAATAATTTTAAGATAAACAATAACTATACATATCGACATATTATTTATATATATATATATATATATATATGTATGTATGTATGTATGTATGTATGTATGTATGTATGTATGTATGTATGTATGTATACTACTATATATATTAGTATATTATGTTATGTTGGTATATATACTAGTATACATACCAACATATATGTACTAGTATATATAGAGAATAAATATTATGTCAATATATATATATGTGTGTGTGTGTGAATATATATAATAGTATATATATCGACATATTGTGTCTGTATATGTACTAGCAAATATATTGAATATATACTATGTCGATCTACTAGTGTGGTTTCTCATTGGACATGCTTGGAAAATGAGGAAAGAAAAACCAATCCTAAGTCAATTAATAGAAAAATGTACCCATCAAATTTCAATCATTTCACATGTTTGAAGATAGGAGAAAACATGTCATTAATATTTCAAGCAATCAAAATTTACTCTTTATCACTTTCTTCATTTCTTTCATAACATTGCTTCTCAAGATTTAAATATTAATGTATTGAAGTTTAAAAAATGTGCAATGGAGATGAGATTTGAAGTGGTTAGCTTGTTTTTCATTTTTTAATATTATATTAAAGATAAGTCAAGATTGAGAAGATGCACCATATTTTGTTAACACATTTGTCACTTAAAAAATCTAGGAGTTATAAAGTAGATAATTATTTTTTCTATATCCAAGCTGAATGATGTGTCATGTCATCCTTATTGATATTCTTTAAAACACAATGAAACCATAAACCATGAAGTTTCTTGAATTAGTAATGACATCACTAATGAGGAATGACCCCCTAAATTTGTTAATATGCCTACCATAGGTGATTCTCAATATAAAAAAAGATTCCATGACTAATATGCCACTAACATTAAGTAATCCATTTAATACATAAAACTTTGCAATTGATCTAATACATAAAATTGTGTTGCAACTCCTGACATTAATATTCTAAAATTTGAAAGACTTGATATGATTTGTCCCATGCGTTTAACTTAGTTCATTCAAATCATATACCAATTTAGAAGATCCAACAATCAATTAATTCTAATATATAATCTTTGTAGGTTGAACTTTCATAACCCACTATCTTCTTAGAAAGATTGATTGTACAACTATGGTTCACTTGAAACTAACCTTACATAAACTTTATAGTTGTATTGTTGCTATAGTACACCGAGAACAACGCTTGAAGAGATCACTCTCTAGTAACTAGGAATCGGGTAGTACATATAAGCCCGTACAATATGGCCTTCTTAGTTAGTGCCTCGAGAGGTTGAGCTGAGTATGACTATTGGAAATCAATGTGTATATCATAGAGTTATAGCACCTGAAAATCCTTTGTACTTTTGACCCTACAAACCCTAGACTCTGCAACATAGGCCATTAAATTCCTACTAAAAGTTGACTATCTAGAATTTGGGGATTCCATAGCATAACAATACTCAACCAGGATTAATACTCCTATATGTGTAGGAATGAGAGAAAGAAAGAAAAAAAAACTCAACTCAGAGTACTACTCCTACAAGAGTAGGACTCAAAGAAAAAAAAATTATGGGTCTTGATAGCACCCTTGCGTGAGACCTACATAAAAATTCTTCTTGTGCAACATTGATCTCTATGGTACCACTCTCAAGTAACCATTTTTCAGTGGACCAACCATATAATTGTTGGAAACCTATCTCAAAAGACTTCTTGTGAGGCATTAATCACATTGATATAACCCTCAAGTAACATTTTTGTGTGGAATTGGACCTATCTAATGGAAACCAAATCTTGATAAATGGATGGAAGAGTTGCATCAATAGAAAATTTGGTTAAACATATCAATCAAAATATAGCATAACAAAAGGAAAAACTCCATGAAATCCACATTATTGTGAATAAGATTTTAGAGCATCTCCCAAAACTAGATAGGAAGCTGGAGAATCAAGACAATCCCTCCCAAGAAGAAACCTCATTAGATAGGGGGGATTGCAATAGAACATCCTTTCTTGATAAAAATACATGGCATCACTTTCCTAAGATGGATACAAACAGGTTTGATGTGATTGATCCCATGGGATGGGTTACCCAAATGGAACATTATTTCCCCCTCCATGGAATTATTAGAGACATGATGAACTTTGGTTGGGGGCATTGTACCTAGATCATGAACAATGGTAATGATGGAAATGGCATAGTAAATCCTATGGAGGATACATTTTCTAGAGCCAATCTTTGAAATCCATCTATGCACATTTTGAAAGTCATCCTCAATATTTGGGTAGGTTGACCAAGTTTCACCAAATAAGCATAGTTGAAGACTTTATAGTAGCTTTTGAGCAACTCGCAATCCACTCAGAAGGTGTGCATGCTTATTTTTTTAAAGAATGGTCCATTAGTGGTCATAAGGAAGAAATAAATAACAAGTCATGATGTAGCACCCCACTACATGGTTATAGGCCTCTCAACAAGATCTTGAAGAGTAAATGGTGGAAAAATTATAATTCAAAAGACCCTCTTTTCTGTTCCACCCTCACCCTCCTATGGTCTCTACTACCACTTCCCCCAATATCATACCTTGAGGCTCCATAAGTTATTTTAAGAACAAATTTTCAAGATCCAACTCCTCTATCCTTGTTATAATTGGTGATGATATGTTTTTCAAAGAGAATAAATGCAAAGAACAAAAATTAATTCAAATGGATGTGTCCCAACTCGACCACTCTGAGGACATTATTGTGCATAGTATAACCACCCATATTTCTCCACACATAGAAATGATACAACCACTAGGGTTGCACATATACCACCATTTTATCCTTTGCAGCACTAACAAAATACAGACCTACATTAACCCATCTACAACATATCTTTAATATGCATCCTAACAGTTGTGACTTGTACAATGCTTTCCAAAATGGTTAGATGCTTAACAACATCTCTACTCGGTATTTATCACAACTTCACCTTGTAATTTATGTATTTCAATCTTGTGATCAAGGGTTAGTTCATCAACCAAGCAAAATATCCTTAGACATACACATACTTCTCACATCTATGTGATGCAGACACACTTATGCAATCAGATAAGAAAACTCTACACTTAGATTTATATTCAAACAAAAACACTCATCCTCGTGAGCATCATACACTAAGCTCTCACAAAAATGTGACTACGTCAATATATCAACAAAAATAATCTATCGTAGTGAAAATACACAACGCATTAAATTATTCAGCCACACCCATTTGCAAAGAACTGTCAGTCCAAAACACAGTCTTCCCAGAGACCCATTTAATCCATGCAATAGAAATGTAATTACATTCAAAGATACAAATAACACA
>JASDQU010170947.1:7913-21191 GCA_032191745.1 Picea mariana | reverse complement strand
AGTTCAGTTTTCATTCATTCATTTATTCATCACAGCCTAATTCTCTTTTGTGATAGCAGGGTCTTATTGTAGACAACAATATTCAGGGCTGAATCAAATCATTCAGACACTTGTTCTTCAGAGGTGTTGATCTATCTTTGATAGTCTATGTAGACTTGTCTGTTTATGAATTAATTTTCATGACTGATAAAGGCTATTTGAGTGGGCAACAATCTGTGGCAAGATGATCCAACTTTTAGAGTTCAGTTTTGGTTTTCTATCAGAGGTCCTTTTGTATGTTCCATCGGGGATTTCTAAGTTTGATTTTGGTCCAAGATTTTTTTGTGAAGTTTTGTAAAGACAACGACTCTTTGGTGAATTGGAATGAAATAAAGGATAGGTGTATGTCTCATATACCTTGAGTATCATATTGGTGTCTTTAATTCTGTTCTTACATTTATTTCAGCAACTGATATGTTCAGAAAAATACATAAAAATTGAATTTCCAGCAAGCTTTTGTTGATAAAAGGCTAACCTAAGAACTTGTAATTAATACTTGTGAGTTAGGATATACATTTTTGTTGGCTATAAACATAGGGTGATATTACCGTCTACTTTACTTTAGCCAAGTAAAGTCTAAAAATGCTTGAGTAAGATCAATTCATATATTTTCCTCAACATTTATTTGGCAACCATACTGGGGAGATCTTCGATATCTCTCCGGTTAATTTTTGTACTCAATTTTCATCGATACATCTTTCTTTTTTTGTTTTGACTCTTGGACTGTTTGTTATTAATGACTGTTCCTGTCGCAAGGCAGCTCAATATTGAGCCCAGTCTCCAAGACCATACCAACATTGCTTTGAACCTATTTCATACCATTTTAGACACTGCTAGGACCCAGGCAGATCTTAACCGTTCTTGGGAAACAATTGAGAGAGATATTAGTGTCCAAGAACAATTGGAAGCTAGACGTAGGCAACCCAGGAATCAACAATAACCTTTTGTTTCTTTAGTTTTTGTCTTTCTTTCATGTCCTTAGATTCTCGTGCTTCTATAAGAAGAAGAGGCTTGTCACCTGAAATCAATCCTATTGTTGAAATAGGAAGGAGAAATGTTGTGTTATCTTCCCAACAAAGTGCTCTAAGGAGAACTTTGTATGATTTGTCCAACTCAATGGCATCTAGTGGTGGCTCTGGTGGCATTGGAAGTGCCCCATCTTCCCAATCTTCATCGCCATCGGTGATTGGTAGCTTGTACAACCACCATATCCCTGTCCAATCTACTACTAACCCCACCAAAGTCATCAAGAAGTATGTACTTTTTCAGTTCGAAGAAGACCCTGCAACTACACCATGGCATGTTTCCTCTCCTCTTAACCTAGCTCCTGCTACTCGCCCACTTCCAAAGTCTAAGGAGAATTTGCCTAAGTTTTCAGGAAATAACACTATCAATACCAATGAACACCTAGTGGCATTTCCGAATGCTTGTCATAACATAGGGGGCAATGACAACGATGCTTGCATGCACCTATTCATCGATTCCTTGGAAGGGAAGGTTGTAGCCGACCTTTTGACCTTCCCCCTAAGCTTTTGTCTACCTGGGAGGAATTAATCTACTGGTTTAGATCCACTTACGAGAAATATATAAGTCCTACTAAGAGGTTAAGGGAGTACAATAACGTCACTTACAAGGATGGTGAGACCATCAGGTCTTTCAACTTGAGTTTCACCAAGTTGTATAATCAAATCCCTGAACTTATCCTCCCTCAGAACCAAGCCGCCTTCATGCATTACTACAATGCATTGCCTTCTCCTTACTGTCACAAGCTTGAAGAAAAGGCCATTGATAATCTCAGTTCTGCTCTGTACACTTTCTTAGAGTATGGGGAACAGCTTGAACGAACTAATGTACCCCAACGAGAATCAGTTAGGAAAACAGATATGTCCACTCTCTTATAGCTGGTACAAGATATGAACAATCGTATGATAGAATTTGAGCAGAAAGGTATTGTCTCCCATCTCACCCCTAGAGCTTCATCCTCTTCTGCCTCCCCTTATAGAAGCCCATTTGAAAATGATTTTCAGCCCAAGGCTATACTGCCTAGGAGTTGGTGTAACTTTTGCGAGGAATACCATGAAGAAACCATGTGTGAGGTAAGGAAGAGTGTCAGAGACAAGATCTTTGGTAAAAGACCAGAAGCCACTATCGTTGTCCTAGATTTTTCTGAGCTAGATGATGTCATGGTTATCAATGCCAGAGACAGAGCCTATGCCCCAAAAGGCAAGTTTGACCCTCCTCGTAGTTCTTCTAGCCCGAGCTCATCCTCGATCGTTGTTGTGCCCCAGGTTCCTAAAATTTCTGAGAGTCAGAGAATCATTCCTTCCCCCCCTTTCTCCAAATACAACATCTTGAATCAATTGGACGACATCAAAGTAGATGCAACCCTCCTAAACACGGTTGTCGTCCCTAAACAATGGATGCATCTGAAACAATTCATGGAAGGAAAGGCTTCCATTGTAGCCAATCTTTCCGAAGAGGTAAGCAAAGAGGTTTCTTCTGTAAATAAAGTAGGTGTACATAACTTTAGATACCCTATAAAAAATCCCCCTTTTTATATTTCTGTAAAAATCATGGATAAATTTCCCATTGTTACCTCATTGATGGTGGTTCGGGCCTAAGTGTGATGTCAAAGATTATTATGGAAGAGCTAGGCTTGTCTTGTACAGATGAAAATGCCAGAAGCACGCTCTCTTATAATAATCTACAACAAAATACCATAGGTAAAGTTAAGGATGTGACCTTAGTTTTGTGTGCTCACCCCAAAATAAGGACGACCCTCAACATTCAGGTAATTGATAGGCCGGTAAGATATTACTCAGTTATCTTGGGAAGAGATTGGCAAGCCTTGACAAGTGGATACCTCTCACTCGACAGAACAGAAAAAACGTTATAGTTCTTAGAGAAGGAAGTATATCCCATTATATCGAGAGTGTCCCACAACCTAATGTAAACTATCTCGAAGAAGACCTAGGAGTATACTCCATCTTTGCTGAGGAGGATAATATTCCTTTGGAAAAAATCGATTTAAATGATGGTATGTGGCACATGCACTTTGATGGTTCATGCTCAAATGAGGGAAATGGAGTTGGTATTGTCTTAATTTCACCTGTAGGGAAAATCCATAAATTTTCTTATAGGTTGGAGTTTTCTTGCACCAACAACATCACTGAATTTGAAGCCCTATTACTAGGCATTGAAAATGCATATAATCTTGGTTGCGGTCATCTATCATTTTTTGGGGATTCCAAGCTTGTTGTCAATATCATACGTAAGATTTATTCCCCTAGCAACAAGTTGACGAAGCGATACACCCAAATGATTTGGTCTCTCATATCGAACCTATTATCTTTCAATATCACTCATGTAAAGAGGGAACTAAACTCAATGGACTATCGGTTAGCTGTTTTTGCAGCTTCTCCTACTCAACAACTTCTGCCTCACAGACCTGATTGTACCTTTCGATCCCTATATCGTCCACATATTCCTGACAATGTAGAATCTTGGCAGGTCTTCCCCAACGACTAGAGAATTTGTTCTTTTATCCAAAATGAACCTTTTAGGCCTAAGGAAGTTATATCCATGGAAGATAACAAGATTCCTAAAGGCTTGACTCCTCTAGATATTTCTTTTCTTCGAGTGATGTAGGAAACAAGGAAAAAAAAATAGTCTAAAAGGAAGGTGGGTGAGACCATCTCCTTGAACATTGAGACACCTGAGACTCCGAAGAACGTGAAAATAAGTGCCAAATGTTCAGATGAAGAGAAGGAGAAGTTTCCCAAGTTGCTTGGTGAATTTCAAGACGTTTTTGCTTGGTCTTATGAGGATCTTCATGGTTTTGATCATGGCCTTATACAACATGCTATCCCCATTTAGGAAGGCGTAAAACCAGTTAGGCAGAAACAAAGACCTATCAATCCTGCGCTAGAAGCAACCATTCGAAAGGAATTGGAAATTTTTTTGAAGAATGGAATTATCTTTCTAGTTAAGTATTCTGAATGGGTCTCAAATCTAGTCCCTATTCAGAAAACAACTGGTCAGATTAGATTATGCATGGATTTTTATGTGCTAAATCGAGCTAGTATAAAGGACCATTTCCCTCTTCCCAACATGGAAATGATTCTACAACAAGTTGCAGGGTCACAAATGATGTTCTTACTTGATGGGTTTTTCGGTTAAAATCAAATCAAGGTAAATACCACCTTTATTACTCGTTGGGGTACCTTTTCTTATGAACGTATGATGTTCGGTTTATCTAATGCAGGTGCCACTTTTCAAAGAGCTATGCAATTAGATTGTGGTGATTTTATCGGTAAGATCATCTAGATCTACCTCGATGACTTAACAATATACTCTAAAATCTGGTCAGATCATTTTGGCCATTTGAGAAAGGTTCTCATGCGGTGTAGGAAATTTTGAATTTCCCTAAACCTTTCCAAGTCGATCTTTGGTGTTGCCGAGGGAAAGATAATTGGGCACATTGTCTCTGATTCAGGAATAAGTATCGACCCTGAAAGAATCGCCGCTATCATTAACCTTCCTGCTCCTACTTCCAAGAAAGAGGTTGAAGCCTTTATGGTTGTTATTAACTTCGTCCGTAGGTTTGTTCCAGATTTTGCAGTAATGGTCAAGCCAATCCATAATCTTCTTAAGCAGGACCATTCTTTTTCTTGGACTGATGAGGTTGGAAATGCTTTTGATGGGATTAAGAAAGCAATCAACTCCACATTGGTTTTGACGAAGCCGAATTTTGAGAAGGAATTCACAATTTATACTCATGCAACTGAGGAGGCAGTTTCTGCTGTCCTTATGCAAGATGATGGTCAAGGAAATGAAAAACATGTGGCTTACATGAGTCAAAGTTTGTCTAATAATGAATTTAAATATTCTTTTATTGAGAAACACACTTTTTCTCTTGTTAAGGTCATTGAGAAGTTTCACCACTACATCTTAGGCAAGCACACGTTGGTAAAAGTCCCTTTACCTGCTATTAAGTTTTTTCTCTCACAAACTTATCTTTCAGGAAAACTTGCACATTGGCTTACCAAGATCCAGGAGCATGATTTAAATATCGTGACTTTTACCACTATCAAGGGACATGACCTAGCCCTTCACTTGGCTCACCATGACGAGAATGGGGAAGAAATTGATGAAGAGGATAGTTCCCTTTCAACTCTCTTTTACATTGACGATCAGACCCTCCCTGTGTCTGAACATCCTTGGTAAAAAGATTTGGTTTATTATTTACAGAACCAAAGATGTCCAGACAACTTAGACACTCATCAAAGGAGAATACTTTGTCTTGAATATACAAGATATTTCATTATGGGAGACCTTTTATTCTGAAGATCATGGTGTGCTACTTCGTTGTGTAAATAATGAAGACGCACATAAATTGTTGTAGGAAGCCCATGGCTCTTCAAATTCTGACATTCATGTGGGAGGTCATTTTTCTACAAAGACCATTGCCATCAAGATTATTAGGAAGGGATATTATTGGCCTTCAATCTTTCGTGACTCTTATGTTTTTTCGATGTCCTGCAACAAATGCCAAAAATTTGTTGGGAGAGAACGCCTTTCAGCCATGCCTTTACAACCAGTCCTGCCAGATTTTCCCTTTTCTAAGTGGGGATTGGATTTTATTGGTCCTATTAACCCTCCTTCTTCAACTGGGTAGGTTTTTATCTTGACATCCACAAACTGTTTTATGAAATGGGTTGAAGCTGTCCCACTTAAACATTCCACAGATGATCAGGTAATTTCTTTCCTTCAAAACAATATCTTTTCCAGATTTGGTCTTCAATTGGAAATTATTACAGATAACGACCCCGCTTTAATTTCTGCTAAGATGAATCAGTTTCTAACCAAGTTGGGGGTTAAGAATTTCACATCATCATCTTATTATCCCCAAGGAAATGGACAAACCGAGTCTACCAATAAAAATATGGTAAGGAGCGTCAAAAGGCCAATCAAGGATAAACCTCACCAGTGGCACACTCTCCTCACTTATTCCCTCTAGGAAGATTGAAATACTGCCAAAGTAAGTACTGGTTGTACCCCTTTTCAGTTGGTTTATGGTCAAGAATCCCTCATGCCAACTGAGTTGGAGCTTTTTTCCTTAAGGTTGATGCTACAAACCGAAAAATTAAATTCTTCAGATGTTTCACAAAGAATAAATGCATTACTAGCTTTGGAAGAACAAAGGATGTTTTCTTTGGATAATATTAAAAGGAGACAACAGACCATTAAGAAACATTTCAACAAGTGTGTCAAAACTATCAAGTTTAACGTAAATGAAAAGGTTCTACTATGGGAATTGTCCCATGCTGATAAGGAAAGACATTCAAAATTCCAGAAATTATGGATGGGTCCTTTCAAGATCAATTTTGTCTTAGGTACAAATTATCACATTCTAAAATATTTGCAGGAGTGATCATTTTCCTACAGCACTAACGGTTCTCACTTGAAGCATTACGTGGAACCAACGTGAAAAACTCATTGTTGTTTGGTTTTCCTGTATTTTAGTAGTCTAGTTTTGTTTTCAAGTTTCGATTTTTTTCTTCTGTTTACAATAGTTGTTTTATGTTTTCAATATTGCTTATTGCCTTTACTTTTCTGCCACTTTATTTTCTGCCATTTTAATATTTTACATCTTCATTCCTTTTCACTTTATTGAGTCATCTTTTAGTTTCAATAGACTATAAGGTGTTGGATCATATTTTCCACAATGACACTCTTGCAAGCATTGTTAGTCAATAACAATCAAATTTACATAGCTGTTATGATGTCATCTCTAAAGGACCCTTGAAATTGCTATAATTTTCCATTGTTGTCTTATAAAGAGTTGGTTGTTTCCCACTTCTTCTTGTCATTTCTTCATCCATTGAGGTCTCAAGAGAAAATCTATATGTCTCCCTCTTTCAAGTTAAGAGCACATTACAGTCAAATGATTATGCATACAATGATAAAAACCTTCATACTTAACACTTTTCATGATTTATTCCCAAATCCCCGATCATATTTCCATTAAATCCACTCATTTCCCCCTTGTTTCATAATCGTTCGAGTCATGTCTTCTTGAGATTACTATTCTTGGTCTACAAAACCATGAGTTCTAAGTTCTAATCTGTTACAAACAAATTTCCCTGTGGAGTCGCCAGTTTGTTGATGGTTGAAAACGTCAAGGTAATTTTTCCCGGAAATTGTTGCTAAAGCCTATTATTATTATATAAGACTAAATAATACTAGTAGGTGGGACCCCCTTGAGCCTTGAAGATTAGTTCTGTTTATTTTCGATGTTATGATGACGTGTTACAAGGATTCACATGATTGACAAGAATATGGTTGTCCTTGATATAAGTTAACCTTTGAGATGTTGTTCCTTCATGATACTATAGCCTGCTGTTCATTTATGGTATTTGTTCTTCTCACACCTACACAGCAAATATGTTAGTGAAAATTGCAGAAAGGCATTTTGAGGAAAAGAAAAATATTATACCTGATGCAAAAGAGACCTAGCTCTGCAACACTACATGCATAAATTGTGTGTTGATTATTGTTAGACCTTAGATAACAAGGAGATGGATATTTAAAAAAAAAATGCAAATTACATTTCATATATAGGCATATTGTGGAAATTTTGGTGGCGTAGTTTTAGCAAGGTGATGATACAATAGTCATGCATTGGTTAATATTCATATGTGGCTCATGGGAGTAATAGATTTGAGATGTTTATGGTGACTATGCTATGGTTTGGGGTTATGTTGATAACGCCATGGGAGATGATTATATACAGGTTCATTTAGATTGCATAGTAGTCAAACGATTGATTTGAGTTATGATGGAAGTATAACCATGGCACATCTGGAAAAGTGGCAATGAAAATGTTTGAATTATTATGTGGAACTTGGATTACGATAGGTTTAAATATGTTGATGTTCTCGATGCGTTGGTTGATTGATGGTGTTAATGGAAGGCATGTTGGCATGAACTATGGAGTAAATGAGAGATGGGTGGAAGCGACGTGCATTTAATGCACGTCACCTTTACCCTTCCAGTTGGTCGCCACCTTAGTCAGACCATCATTTGATCTAGCTGTTGTGATTGCGCTCCAGATTTTTGGCAAGGTGAAACCACCCAGGCACCTCTTGTCTTAAGGTTTCGATGAACAGGTATGTCTCTTTTGGCCATTCTTGACTTCACTATGGTTATAGAATATTTTTGGCTCAGTTGTGTGGGTTTGTGGTTGTCTTGAGTATTGCAACTCTGTAAAATTTTGGTTTAGAATGGAAAATGGATGGCTTTGCTTATAATTGTTTGAATTTATAGGATTTGGTGGTCTTCCTGGGTGATAGATTTTGTGACCACTATGTCTGTTAAAAGGATTTTTCATAAATCATGGTTGGATGGTTGTCTTCATGATTCTTGGGGTTAACTAGAGCTTTGTTTTATTGTTTGGCCCTATCAAGAACTGTCTCCTGTTCGCAAGCATTTAATCCTCCTTGTGAATTCTCCTTTAGCCTCGAAATTTCGCTAGGGTTGTTTCCTTCCCTCCTAAAATGGCTATTGTGCAAACCCTTAACCCTTCGGACTGGAGTGGCATATGGAGACTGTCAGGCCTGTCAAATTGTTTCTAGCTATTGTAGTCTATTACTTTGGGTACGGGCTCACCCATTGGTCATGCAGTAGTTGTGTTGGTGTGTTTTTGTTTGGTCACTGCCTCTGTGATTTTAGCGTAAACCCTACATTTCCATTTTCATTTTGAGGTCACAGTTGCTCAATGATTTTAATGGAAGGGCCTCTGCCCTGTGTTGATTGGATGCCTGGTTATGCATAGCTACCATGTCTTGTTCGTTTGGTTGTTCCTCTACCAAAAGGGTGAATTGTTAGTTGATAGGAAGTCACTAATATTTACACTTTTGATGATTTGGTGGATGCATGACGTTGGTTACGAATGTTTAGGGTTGGTCACTCAGGTCACATTCTAGGTATGGTGTTTTGCAAATAAGACATGGGGCATAATAACCATGTTTTTTGGGGCCATATGGTGATTAAATTGGATAACTACAGTAAGCATACTCACGGCCTCCTATCTTTTTTTCTTGGGTTGAATAAAGCACGATGTACTGAGTCATATTGTGTTGGTATGTTGTGTGTAGTATGGATGGCTTGTTTTCCTGCTCCATAATATCCACTAAGTTTTGTGCACATTATTTATTGCAAATTGGCCACTATCGATAAAAATCTTGTTGAGTAGGTGGCTCAGTTAAGTCACATTGAACTGTTTTTTTCTTTTAAGGACATAACTACATCACATGGGAAGCTTACTCCTATGAAAATGGTGGTTGTTGGTTATATAATAAATTGTCATTTCAGGCGTGGCAATTTGGTCTTGATTATTTTACTGCATGTATATATGTGAGTGATCACCATTTCATTTTTGATGGACTCTATGGCAGTAATAATGACTTCATTATCTTTTTTAAAAACATGATTTGTTTTTAATGTAGATGTGGATTGAAGAAATGTATGGCAGTGATAGATGTTGATGATTATAGATTGGAAATGATTGTTGTTGTTGACTGTTATAAAATGAAGAATGTGCAACCAAAGGGAACAGAGCCTCTTACAAATTGTGTGAAATACTTTCCTTTTATGATGGCACTGTGTCAGGTATTTTATTATTGGACGTCGAACTAGTTAAATACGTAGTAATTGTTTTCAGGCATGATGATTGTTGGTTGGTGCGTCTATTCTTACTACAAAATGTTTTATGGATTACTTGATTAGTCTCATGAACATTAATTTCTTTTCTCCCCCCCTCTCATTATCTCATTTCTCACTAATTACAAACCCTTCACATGTCCCATATTCATTTTCTCAACCCCTTTTCTGAGATTGATTATAGTCAAAAGAAATTTTGTATTAGATTGGATAAAAGTGGCATAATTCTCTGTGGATTGCAGTGAAGGTTATTGGTTTGCTTACAGTTGATTGTTGTTGTCATCGAGCAGTGACCATTTCTTTCCCCTTTCATTATATCATATTTTCGCTAATGACAAACCCCTCATGTATCCCTTAACATTTTTCACCCCCCCTACTCATTGATTAACATTAAAACATTTTTTGTGGATTGGATTGCATGAGCCTGATACATTCTAAGCCAAATATTTTTTTATTTTTAAGAGTTGTCATGCATGGATATTTAAAAGACTATTTCTAATTGATTACACATGAAGGACTCTTTGATTGGATCGGACAGGGAATAGTCTGACTTAGGCCTGAAAGGCCTCCCTTCCGAGCCCCACAATGACAGATTGATTTCAGGGATTTTTGGACAGTATGTTTTATTTTGGATATATGAGTATTATTTTTGAAATAATTTCAAATTTCAGGAGCTAAAATTGCCAAAAGTAAATATGTTGATGGGAGACACAAGGAAGTAGTTTTTCTTAACTAATGGTTATGTTAAAATTGTTATGATGGCTATGAACAAAAGGGAGTCACAAGGGGTCCTACCTACTAGTTATTAATTAATTATGACCCTTATCATGATTACTAATATTTCCCCTAACTAAGGTTAATTGAGTCTTTAACTAGCTTAACTAATGAGTAGGTTCAACTACTTCAACCAATTCTAAATTGCTAAAATTTGAACTAAGGGGAGGAACAAGAGGAGGATACAAGCACAAAGCATGCTAAAGTTTTCTTTTTGAGTTTATGTTGAGATAGTTCAATTTTCATTCATTGATATATTCATCACAACCTAATTCTCTTTTGTGATTGCAGGGTCTTTTTGTAGACAACAATATTCAGGGATGAATCAAATCATCCAAACACTTGTTCCTCAAAGGTGTTGATCTATCTTTGATAGTCTCTGTAGACTTGTCTATTTATGAATTAATTTTCATGATTGATAAAGGCTATTGTGTAGAGTTGAGTGGGAAAAAATCTATGGCAAGTTGATCCAACTTTTATATTTTAGTTTTGGTTTTCTATCAGAGGTACTTTTGTATGTTCCATCAGGGATTTCTAAGTTTGACTTTGTTCCAAGATTTCTGTGTTAAGTTTTGTAAAGACAACGAAGCTTTGGTGAATTGGAATGAAATAAAGGATTGTTTTCTGTCTCATATACCTTGAATATCATCTTGGTGTCTTTACTTCTGTTCTTACATTTATTTCAACAACTAATATGTTCAAAAAAATACATAAAAAGTGAATTTCCAGCAAGCTTTTGTTGATAAAAGACTAGCATAAGAACTTGTAATTAATACTTGTGAGTTAGGATATACATTTTTGTTGGCTATAAACATAGGGTGATATTCCCGTCTACTTTAATTTAGCCAAGTAAAGTCATAAAATGCTTGAGTAAGATCATTTCATATCTTTTCCTCAACACGATCCATTATGCATAACGGTTATACCGTGAGGGTTCCCGCGTCTGATACCTACAATTCCTTCCAATTTAGTTTATGAGATTTGTCAATGACATAATGACATAGAATAGATACATGAAAAACATTATGAGTTTTATGCAAGTGGGGTCTATCTTGTGCTTCCTTTAGTCGCTTCCTAATCTGAATCACCTGTTCTTCCATATCTCTTCAATCAATTCTGGCCCAACTGTCACTCGGTCTTCTAACATTTCCCAACTCAATGGTATCCTAAATGGACTTCCATACAGATCTTCGTAGGGTGGCATTCCAATGGAGCTATGAAAACTATTATTGTAGGTGAACTCTACCAAAGGTAGGTACCTCTCCCAATGGGTTTGATTATCCATAACATACATCCTAAGCATGTATTCCATAACCTGATTTAGTCTCTCAGTTTTCCCATCTGTTTCAGGATGATAAGTTGTGCTTAAGTTCAACTGAGTCCCCAATGCTGACTGCAAACTTGTCCAAAACCTAGAAGTGAATCGAGAGTCCCTATCTGAAATGATCTTCTTGGGTAACCCGTGCAAATGGATGACCTCACTTATAAACACAAATTCCACATTAGCGACATCATAAGTGTCTCTAACTGAAATAAAATGACCACTCTTGGTCAAATTATCAACTATCACAAGAATGACATTGTGTGTATGCGATGTGAGCGGAAATACCACAACAAAATCCATAGAAATGACTTCTCACTTGGACATAGGAACATCATGCGGTTGTAGGAGATCTGCCAGGTGGTGGTGGTTAGCCTTCACTTGTTGACACTCTAGGCACTTGGCGATGAAATGGAATACATCATGCTTCATGCCCACCCAGAAGAAAATATTCTTCATGTTTGCGTACATTTTCTTCACACCCGTATGTGCACAATAAAGTGATCTACGGGCTTCCTTGAGTATGATTCTTCAAATATCCCCACCTTCGGGGATGTACATCCTTCCCTGATACCTTAACAATCCATCTTCTTCCAGGCTATATCCTTCATAATTTTGATCTACTTTCCTCCCAATCTGGAGGTTTGAAGTAACCATTTCTTCTAATTCCTCACGGTTTGGCTGTAATTAGTTCTGCAAAATCGCTTGTTTGATCTTGACGCCTTTCCAAATTTTATCTGTTGTTGTTCATAAAATTATTTGTAGCAATCCAAAATTATTTTTGGATCAATCATCTTGAACGTATTTGGATAATAAAATCAATCCATGATCAGATCTGTATCAAATATTTGATAATAGAAACCTGTGAAACAAAAAGAAACCTAAAAATTAATAACCTAAAAATTGTGAATGAAACAAAATCTAGAAAAATCAAAAATAAATTTAAACTAACTATAACTTATAAAAAAACATTATTTATAATTTATTTTCAAATATGATCTAGAAGCTTCAAGTTAATGAAGAAAAAATATTAATTTTAGCTTTTTACAAAATCAAACAAATGATAGATAATTCTTTGATTATTATTATTTTGAAATGAGATGCAAAATGAAAAAAAGAATTTAATTAATTAACATCACCAAATGATTTCATGAAAATGAGAAACCAACCAAGATATTATTTGATGAAGTATTGAACACATTATTCAAAATAGTCAAACTTGTTAATGAGCAAAAGAATGAACACATGATCATAATTTAAACAAAAGTAAACATTTGATAAAAATTAATGTTTTTGTTTAAATTGAGATTTTTATGCTCGTTTTTAACTTTTGACATATACTCTTGTAATGAATGTTTCATACTATAGTGAATGTCTTAAGTTTGTCTCAAAGCAAGCCAAGGCATAGAACTATTTGAAAA
>JASDQU010170945.1:3347-21142 GCA_032191745.1 Picea mariana | reverse complement strand
ACCCTCGCACATGGGATGAGAGCCTTCTCTATGTCCAGCATAGCTACAATCGAGCCTTGCATAGCTCAACCAGCCACAATCCCTTTCAAGTGGGGTTGGGATTCCAACCATTAGGTCCCATAGTGTTGCACTTCCCCTTGCGGTCACCTAGACTAACTCATCTCCTGCTCCAACTGAAGCTGACAAAGCCACCCGGTTCATTGAGTTGATCCAACACATCCACCAATAGGTTTAGGATATCCTACAGAAGTCCAATGACAAGTACAGATAACACCATGATCAACATCAAGCGCCGCATAAGTTTCAGGTGGGCGACAAAGTTTAGTTACACTTGTAGAAAGAACGCCTTACAGGACCCCATAGGAAGCGTTATCCACTCCATTATGGATCGTACACTATCACCAAGGTCATGGGGGATAATTCTTTTGGGCTGAACATTCCTCCTTTCCTTGGCCTGCACCTAGTGTTCAACGTGGATCTCCTTTGCCCTTATTTCCCACCATTATTGGACACCTCAAAAATAATAGAACAACTGACACCAACAGAGCTCAACCTCGACTGCATACAATATGCATTCAATGATCATATTGTAGATAAACTAATCAAGGGCACTCGACGACAAAGGATCTATCTTTATCGAGTTGTCAAAGCAGGGCAGCTCCTACACTAAGGCAAGTGGCTCACCCGGGGCCAAATTCAGCAGAAATTTCCTCATCTAATGGGGGACCTCAATGCAATGGAGAAAATTTCTTCCTAAGGAGGGAGGATTGATCCATATGGATATTTTTGGCCACTCACCTTTTCCAACTGGCTCAAAATAGTTTTCTGACATTCCTGACAATTTACTATTTTTAGCAGTTTTTACTTCCGGGGCCATTTTGATTGCCTAAATGAAGGTTCTTCGGTATCTAGCTCCTCAATGATAGATAAAGTAATTATTGAGCCCCCAAAATGAATCTCCTCGATGATACCTTTCCAACACGCTATCACATGCCTCAAACCGAGATCGTATGCAAAAGTTACGACCCCGGGAAGTTGATGTACTAGCTTACCCAAACGGGGCCCACATGACTTTTGGCACTTCATCTCCTAGGGTTAGGTTTTGGGATGTCTAGGGTTTTGGTCATTCTTGTTTATTGTAAAAAGGCCTTCAGAGCCTCATTTTAACCTTCTTATTACAAATGTGCACTGTCATCACATCTCTTCTTAGAGATAAGCCGCCACCATTCCAGCAAGCTTGTTTCCGCTGCATTTTACAGTTTCAGCTTATTTCGTTATTGAATAGAAAAATAGTTTTACTGTATCTCTGTTATTTTGTGTTAAGCACCTGTTAATAATCTGTATTCATTTCGTTCTGCTCATAAAATCCAGATCAGGGCCAACAAACGAAATTTGATCAATAGTCACCATTCTTCCATCGTGCGGGAAAGACATCACAAGGAAAAAAGTGGACACAATAGCTTTCATGGAATAGACATAATCTCGCTCAAGGAGTAAATTGAAATCCAAGGGGTCATGGACTACCATAACATTAATAAAGGTTGTTTTCCCTCCCAAAGTTACGGGAAATTGAGGAAGGATCCCTAAAGGGTGACTGGTTCTTCTGTTAAAAGAAAAGAGAGTCTAGGTAACTAACACAAGCTGAGGATAACCCAAAGCTTTCCAAGCAATAGAAGACAAAATGCTAATGGATGAACCTTTATCTATCAGCATATGAGGAACGTCCCGACCATAAAATTTTACTGGAATCTTGAAAGGAATGTGAGAGGGAAGACAAGGTTTAGTTAGCCCACCCCAATAAAAAAGGATGGCCTCATTACTTGGAGGGGTTTTTGCAAGAGATGGAGAAATGCCCCCCAACATGGTAGATCTTGTATCAATGAGAGAAATGTGGACAAAATCAAGTTTACTCTCTAACAGAAGAGTAGGATCGATTGATGATGAGATCGGATAGACCACCTTGGCACTCTTCAGAGGAAGAGTGGGATTGACCGATGATATAACCAGAGAAACCACTTTGGCACTCTTCGAATGAAGGGTGGGACTAACCGATGAAGGGAATGGATCAGTCACTTTAGCACACGGCAAAGGAGAAGTAGGATTGATTGATGAAGTAACCAGAGAAACCACTTTGACACTTCTCAAAGGAGGAGTGGGATCGACCAATGGCGGAGTTGGGTTGACCACTTTGGCACTCTTTGGATAAAGGGTGGGACTGACTAATGACGGGACTGGATCAGTCACTTGGGTTTCACATTCCAGATGAAAAGTGGGGCTAATCGATGACGGAACTAGATCAGCTACTTTGGTGAGTGGTTCAACCAAGGATGAAACTAGATTGACCACCTGATCAACCGGATTGACCAGGGATGGAACCAGATTGACCATTCCATCAACATAAGATGGGTTGGGAGAAATCTTATGATAACCTTTTGGAAGTTGAATTTTTTCCAAAAGAGAAGAAGCCTCGTCCATACAAGGAAAAAGGTGAGAATAATGATCACCTTTACATAACATGCAAGGGAATTTGACAGTTATCTTCTTCTTACCAACCTTAACATCACTAGTTGACGGGGCATCACCAACATGACTAGCAGAGGTCGATGATGTGGAAGACCACATTTCTAAGACCTTGGGAATAATAGGGAAATGCCTCAGAAAGTGGTTACCCTTACAAAGACTAAAAGGGAATTTGGGTTTCAGATTCTTCATTTTAATCTTATTGACCTCATCAACACTCCTAGTACTATTAACAGTAGTTGGCTGCTTGGATCCAACATTTGATGTAGTTGGAGGCTTGGTCCCTTTCTGGTTCTCCTTCTTCTTCTCTTTTCATTTATTCTTCTTCTTATCAATACGCCTACTCGCTTGAGAGATTTCATTAGGTGAAGAAGGAGAAATATAAGGAGACCTGATGGGTGAAGAAGGAGAAATAGAAGGAGACCTGATGGGTGAAGAAGGAGAAAGGTTGACATGAGGTTGATGTGTGGGTGGTGTGCTTACATCTGAAGCACCTTCATTCGAGATCACTGGAGTGGAAAAAAACCATACCAGTAACCCAATTGTGAGACCTGGAAGGCTTAAAGTAGAAATGTAAGGAGGATCAACGTTTCCATAAGAAGGAAAAACAAATGGTTACCCTGGCAAAGGGGTTCCTTCATTGGTCATTCCAGGAACTGATGCCATAAAAATAAAAATCCAACCTAGATTCTGCTAGGGAGAACAAACAACACACACTAAAAATCTAGTTGGAAATCAAGCAAACAAAACCTTCTCACAATGAGCACACTAGTTGGTGATGAAATCTAACAACAAGGGAGAAAATTAAGAAGGGGATGAGATAGAGTGGGTGGAAAAGTTACGTTGATGACCTTTTTAATGGACTTACACCCTGGTGCAAGCTCCCACATATAATCGTGGGTATACCCTCCAAGGAGCCCAAGTGAGTCTAGCCAACGTTGATTCTAGGTACCATGAAGACATGCCCCTCCACAGTCACTTCATGTAAAGACCCTAAAGAGATAGGTCACTAAGGTTACCAACTACAACAGTGATTCCTGGAGAAATAGTCGACAGTTCAATCCATGCATAAGGGCAAGGTATCTAGCTCGAAATCAACTTGAAAGGCTTCCACTCATCATTGTGGGTATACCTTCAAGCGACCCCCATAATACGCACAATCTCTACACCAAGACCAACAAAGCAGGGTGAGTAACTCTGCTAGTCTCAATGCGACTTTAGGTTTGACCCTTGTGTGAGAAGGGATTCCTAGGACAAAATGTAGCAATTAGATTTCACCGCTCCCTAACACAAGATCCTATGTTTTTTTGCATCTTTGGAAAGTTATATTTCACAACTATTACGAAGCCCTACAACTAATCTAATGTAGGTTTGCTACCAGAAAATGTAGAAATGTCTAATCAATTTTAGTTTAGTGCTTGATTTTTAAGGTTGTTGTTACTCAAAAGGAAAATGGCATGGACAATATGGTGTTTTGACTGACTTGAAAGTTATGCAAAGAGATGAATATGCAATATTTTCATTTCGATGAAAACTATTCTATGAGAAGGATAAAACATTCATCATTTCAGATGCACAATGTCCCAAAATGTCAAAAAAAACATGCAATTCCGCTACTTCAAAGGCAAGCATTCATGGAAGACAATAAAATGCAGTGAAGAATACGAGAAAAGTTAGGGAGGATAGAGAAACCACTCAAAACTTAATTGATTGGTAATATGACCTCAAAGATCAAAAGGAAAGATGCATAGACCTTTGAATCTCCTGACAAAACTTTTCACTCAGTCAGATAAATGAGAAGAAAACGACAAATTGACTCTAAATTGACAAAGACAAAGAGTGACTTCTAGGTAAGGAATAAAAATGTCAAAATTCCAAACAAAAGGTGATCAATTCTTAGAAAGAAGAGTGTTGAAGGCCAAATCAAGGATGTAATGAGATGATAAGACTCTGAGCAAGTGCCAAAAGAAAAAATTGTACTTTAGAGAATGGAACCCTAGAGGATTTTTCACAAAAAAGGGGCAATGCTTTGGTGTAAGGGGCACCAGAGCATTCTAAAGCTCTATGTGAGACTAGTAGGGAGTGCCAACACTCTGGAAACAAGGGTAGGGGGGCGCTGGCCTCTAAAAATTCAGGAAAAAATGCCCAGAAAGTCAAAGAATCGAGCAAACTCAGTCAATCAATTTGAAGGTGATGAAATCAAGAGCCAATCAAACAGATCCAAGAATCAAAGATAGTATGGAGAAGGTCAAGAAGTGGGAAAAGGGCCAAAACAATATCTAGGAAAGGAAACAAAAATCAGAGCTCTTCCCTAGTGGAGTCACCAATTTCTGTTACAGGTGAATCCTCCTGCGGGCAAGCAGATTCCCTCTTGGTATCTAGACCCCTAAAACCAAGACAGAAAGGGTGAAATAATTGGTCACTGACATCCTTTGAGATATAATTAATCTAATGAATGAAGAGGAATAAGAAAAGTGTACCTTTTTTAAAGGGCGTTTGTCCTCGCAAAGTCCAAGTTGAGCTTCAATCCCAAGCTCCTCAATAAATCCTGTAGAACAAACAAAGATACAACAAGCTTCCTATTCTAGTGAGATTAGCTCAAATACAAATATATCTACTAAAGACAATTTCATGTGGAACAAACATAAACATGAAAGAAACAAGCCAAGCATGTATGTATATTAATGAGAACAAATGAAGAGTACTTACAGACCAATTTTGATGAAGGTGCAACAGCTTCTTCCAGCTATCCTTGTCCAACCCCTTTTCTCCAGTAATCTACACTGATTATGCTTCAATGGAATCTCACTTATGGGATCATAAGTTTGGTGTAATTCTTAATCTCCATATCTCAATACCACTTATGAGATCATAATTTTGGTATCTCTCTCTCTATCCATGTATGCACTATATGTTGCCTATGAGATCATAAGTTTCATACCTCCAATCTTTCCATGTACCTTTCACCATGAGAAGGCCTCTTTATATAATATTGGAGAGACCCAACCACTTGAGATATATTTGGGATAAGTTGAGGATTCCTCTCCTTCAGTTGTGGATATTCCCTAAGATCATGCCTTGAACTCATATTCGAATCCAACCAACTTTAGAGATTAAGGGGATTCTTCCATGATTTCCTCCAACAAACCAAATTTTGCTCCCCTAGAATAGGGTACAGAGCGCCAACGCTCCCTGATAGTATGTAGGGGAGTGCTCCTTTCCAAATTTGACTTTTGAGTGGATTTTTCAGTGGCAGAAGGCTTGTACTCCTTTTCAATTGATTTCTCCTCTTCAAAACTAGTCTTTGAGGTGTCTTAAGTGTCCTTATGAATTCGTTAGAGGCACGACATAGGAAATATGGAAGTATTATTTTTTTGACACTTGCGACACTTGTGGTCAAGATGTGACACTTGCAAACAAGATGTGACACTTACAACACTTGTAATCATGACACTTGCGACACTATTGAAGTGAGTAATTTTGATGTGTAACAATGGTTGATGAACTTGTTCATAGTACAGGTTGGTGCATGGTTACTGCACTTGTTTATGGTACAAGTTGACTATAGGTTGTTTGGTATAGGTTGGTGTATGGTTGATGCACTTATTTATGGTACAGATTGATTACAGGTTGAGGTATAGGTTGATGCATGGTTGATTCATGGTTCAGGTTATTGGTATAGGTTTTTTGGTGTAGGTTGATTGGTACAGTTTTACAGTAGTATATATCACAGTGATATTGTGATAGTGGTTCCATCCTTCGACTTCTACATCAGGGAAATTGGACGGGGCAAGGACGGTTGGTTGTAGCCATCTTACGGCTGTATCTGAAGAACATAGGGGTTGTAGCGTCTTTTTGGTTGTAGCCAGAGAATTGGGGAGTTAGATCTTCCTTCAGGTTGTAGCCTAAGAAAATAGGGGGTTGGAGCCTCCTTCCAGTGTCAGCTGGAAAACAAAGGAAGTTGGTGCTTCCTATGAATGCAATTCTTAAAGACATATAAGAAAAAACATTATGTGGTTTTCTCCCACTTTGGGTTTCCACATAAAACACTGGTGTATTGTGTATGTGTGTGATTTCTCATTTGTTCATTGTTTATTTACTTTTCAAATATTGGATGATAATGCTACAATGATTTAACACTTGCATTTTATGGTGAAAAAGGATTAAATTTTTCTATTACTGATTCACCCCCCCTCTTAGTAATCCAACAATTGGTATTAGAGCAGGTTCCTTCAGGAAAAAATTTAACCACTGGAAGGAGATCATAGATTATTCTGAGAATGGAGTACCAATGTTTAATGGTTAGAATGGTTTTAAGTATGATATGTGGAGCATAAGGATGAAATTAGTTTTACAGGCACAGGGACATTATATTTGGCTATCAGTTGTTACAAGATATGATAGTTCAAAAAGTTCAAAAGCTGCAGCCAAGAAGGAATTGAAGAAGAATAACAAAATAGCAATGGATTTCATCTAGGAAGGATTACCTAATTCGGTAAGAGAAAAGGTTGGTAAATGTTCATCAGCCAAATAACTTTGGGATACCTTACATGACAAATATTCTTCACCCATCGCAGATTCAAAAAATGCCAAAGAAGATGAAGATACAAAACAAGAAGAAATATGCTCATCATGTCAGACAGTTTCAGAAGAGGAAGAGTATGAAGAAGCAGAAGTTGATTACAGAGAAAAATTGCTCAGTGCAATTGAATATATAAAGAAATAAAGAGAATTAAACAATTTATCCAAGAAAGAATTGATGAAGAAAAAAAAAAGTGTTCAAGGTTCTGAAAAAGATCAGAAGGTCATTAAGAATTTAATAGCTCAACTAGAAGAGGCCAGAAAAACTGAATAAAATCTAGAATATCAAAAGGAACAAGCATAAAAGAGAGAAAATATATTGATCGATCATCTCAAGGAAAGAACCAATGACTTAAACCAACTTGAGGAAGAGTTTGTCAAGAAGAGAGAAGACTATAAGAAGAAATAAGTACATTGAAAATCCAACTTGAAGAAGCAAAGAGAACAGAAGAGGTCATGAAGTCTCAAATAATGAAGAAAGAAGAATATGTTGAGAATCTTGAAGAAGAAGTTTTCACACTAAGAGTCAAAATCATCAATCTCAACAAGAATGTTGAAGAGACAAAAACATCCACATCAGTTGTAGAGAATGAAGAGAAGCACTCTACATTGCTAGAAAAGAAGAATGAAGAAAATAGAAAGAGTTATGCAAAAGTACTCAAAGGAATGAATCATGGTCAACCAGAATATAAGAAAACTAATAAAGATACATCTTAAACAATACCATCCATGTTCAAGACACAAAGAAGCTTCAATCATTATCATGATCAGTCAAGGAAGAAATTCAAAAGGACTACACCACTAAGAAGATCATTCACTCCCAGGTATGCAAATTTCTTTTATGGTCCTTGTTTTTATTGTACTAACTTTGGACATAAGGTTGTAGATTGTAGGGATTATAAAAGAAATGTTCAAGCAAGAAATGCCTATGTGGCCCCATGTAACATTGAATGTTACAAATGTCATAACTATGGAAACATATCTCTTGATTGTAGAAGCATGATCGATACTTCCATGAAAGAGAACACAGATATCAGATATAAGAAAGTATGGATAAGAAAACAAGAAGAAAAGATGAACAAAGACCAGGTCCTAGAGATCGAAATATTGGAAATAAAACGAGATGAAGAAAAATCTATAGAGAAAAAGAAGGATGTCAGATATAGAAAGGTTTGGAAAATAAATGAAAGAAAAGAAGGAAAAGTAAATAAGGAACAAGTTCAATATATTCTGATTTCAAGTATTGTAGTGAAAGATGAATCCATAGAAAGAAAGAAAGAAATCAAAGCTCAGAGAGATGATGAATCTACCAATGAAGATGATGATGAATACACATCAGAGCATGAATTATTCTAAAACATCTGCCTTAGAGACTCCCAAGTAATATGAATATTAGACAGGGGGAGTCTATGCGATAGTTGTAATAGAACAAATAACTATCCTTCGAGCAACTTGTAGAGTTTGAGCAGATAGATCTAGAGCAGTCAGTTAGCAGAAGTAAAGTTTGATAGATTATTCAAGACTTCATGATAGTATAGTGATAAATGGGTCAACATTATGGACAATTGCACAAGTAGACTCTTGGACAATATGGACAAAGATAGATTTGTAAGAATTCTTAACAGGTTTGGACATATATATGAAATTGGACGAGAGCATGGATTCATAGATTGGTTCAGAGAGTGGTTCAGAGACAAAGGAACATTATCATAATGGATGATAATTACACATAAAATGGCTCGAACAATTCTAATGGATTCCAAGTTGACAGATATTTTTTTGACACATGCAATTCATACAACAGTTCACATTCAAAATAGAGTAATTCTCAGAAACAACAATGGTAAAACTCCCTACGAACTATGGAAAGGAAATGCAGAAAACAACCTCTACATCAAGGTAACTCAAGGTAGTATTTTATTAATTGAAATTTATATTGATGATATTGTTTTTGGAAGTACTAATGATAGGTTAAGCCAGAAATTTGCTAAGGATATGCAGAATGAATTTGAAATCTCATTACTTAGAGAACTATCCTTCTTTCTGGGTCTTCAGATATGTCAAAGCAACCAAGGAATTTTTATTTCTCAAACTAATTATATTAGAGAAATGATAAAGAGGTTCGGAATGGAAGTTTGCAAACTAGTTATCACTCCTATGAAAACCAGTTGCAAGTTGAGAAAAGATGATGATTCAAAGTCTACAGACCTGTTGACAAGTGAAATTGAACGCTCGCCAATTGGAAGAGTGGATCCGGTCCGGGGTTGTCTAAATAACCCAAGCCATTTGAGATGAACCACCCTGACGGGTTTAGCAGCTCCATTAGCTAATCTAAGTCCTAGAAAAACAAAAGCAAACTACTCTAAATAAACTAATCTAAATAAAAATGATGATTAAAACAAACTAATAAACAAATCTAAACTACATATATACAATCTATTATCTAAATCATACAACTATAATTCTATAAAAGTAAACGTTTAATTATCAACAAAATCGGCTTTAATTACAAATATACAATATTTACAAATTACAGATTTAAATTAAAACCTGCAAAAATCATTTGTAATCTGTCCCTAGACAGTGAAACTATTATTTTTGATATTTATAATTTTATGAAAAAGAAATAAACTGAAAAACTATCTAAGTTAAGGAACTAAAATGATAATTCTAACTAAGAATCTAAACTAATATATTTATCTAAACTACTTAAATATCGCTAACTAATTAACTATTGAAAGACAAATAGCAAATTGACTTGAAGTAATGCTTTAGGTTTGTCCTGTGTGTAATGGTTGACTCAGCTGTTTGGTGGGAGGAAACCCGCACCGGATTATCCACGAGCTTCTCGTAAACGGAAAGTTGTTGTTCTCTTGAAATATAAATAACAGGACAAACAAGACATAAAAATAACAGCAATTTATGATTTACAAACCATCACAATTAGATAAATCTGTATGCAATAATTTGTGTAAAACAATTCAACTAATGAAAAAGATAAATCTGTATTCATCAAATTGAATTAAAGTGATTGTTGTATTTTTAAATAAGAGATATCAGATATGGACAACATATAAATCAAATCACATCAACATGCAATGAATTATGATAGCTGTAGTAGTCGATAATTAATTGCAAACTGATATGCAAAACCTGAAACAAAAGTTTGATATAATGAAAGCGAAAGCTGTTACAAGACATCAACTTTCATCTTAGTCTGAATCATAAATCCATAGTCTGGTTCTCCCACTGTGATGATGATGATTTTATTACAAAAAATGACAAGTATTTAAAGACCTCCCACAGGGTAAAACATCCCTCTAGGAATTATCAAAACAGTTTACAAAAATCTGAGGATAATATCCCAAATTTCTATTTCTGACTCAAGCTAACAACCTCTAACAAAACCATATCCAAAGTATATCCTAAACTACCATAGCATACCCATTTGATCATTGTAATTCGTATGCACCTGAAAGAAGACAAAAATAGACAACTTTAAAAGATATTTTATTGATATAATTGACAAAAATCTAATTTTTAAGACTAGCTACAGAATCTTGCGATTTTGTAGCTGGTCTAAATTGAACACTGAATCGTTTTAAAACCAATTCAATTCTTGAAGAATTATATTCAAACTATTAAACCAATATTTAATTACAAATTGGAAACCAAACGAATCATTCAAATCAACATTGTTATGCTAATTTGAGAGCAAATGAAATTGTGGTCAATCGAATGATAACAGAGGTACATGTACTCTGTTTAATTTGTTATCACCAATTCGGGTAAACAGAAACGCTTTAGATAATTCAACAGTAGTGAAATGATTTTCATGAACCAATTCTAATCGACACAAATAGTTTATGTTGCTTCATCCATCAACAAAATCATTGTCGAATCCAAACGAAATCAACATGATCATTTTTTCAAATTAATAGAATGATATTAAACCTATACAAACGATCATGCTATTTGCAAATCAAATCAAAACTTGTATGTAAATTGAAACAAATGAAATCGTAATTGAATTAATTAGTGGATAACACGATATGTGGGATTTTTCAAACATTTGTTATTGCCAATTGGGAGCAGGCAGAATCGATTGATAGTCAACGAAATCATCACTTGAATCAATTTCAAAACGAACTATTAGCCGAGTTTTTCTTATGACAGAGACAAAGTATGTCGATCTGAACTTAAAAAAATCGTTTTTGAAAATCAAAACCAACAGAGCAGCATCAAATCTATTTTCGATACCAATCCAACTCATACAAGCAATCATTCTAACTCAAGACACGCAGCAATCGTTTGCAAATCAAGTCAAAAAGGAATTAATCAAAACAGTTTGGAGATGACATAATCATTATGTAAAATCATATCAATCAACCTAGATCCATGATTTTAGCAAATAGATCTTTTGCACAGGTCAAAAGTAAACGAGAATATCGATGCAATACAAATAGAGTCGTTCTTGGTAAATTGAAGTCAACAGGGTTGTTTTGAGTCTATTAGGAACAAACGAAACTAATCAAAATCAAACCAAATCAATTATCCTAAATCAGACGAACAGAATTGATTCAAAAACCAACCGAACTGAATCAAAAACCAATGAATTGCTAAACTGGGCATGACAAAATCACATAACCAAATCATAGCTACATTTGAGTTTAGTAAAATGAATCTACTATACAGGATCCACAACAAAATCGCCTAAACTATAACAGAATCTTTTCGAATCAAAACGAACAGAGCTAATTTGGAAGAAAAACCGAGTATGTTACAAGAAAAATTACAAAGAAAAACTCATATTGAAATTCATACCTGGACAATAATAAATGGATTCGATTATGATAGTTTGGAATTGATGAAGGCTGTAGCCGATTCGACATTCCTGAAGACAATTGAACCAGTGGTTTTCTGTTTCTTGTCATTAGCTTGAAGCTTGTCCCTTTCTCTTGACAGCACTGTAACTTGGTTCTCTAAAGATGTGATCTTTGATTGCAATAAGGGAATGTCAATGTAATAACACTCTAGCCACACATTGCATTGGATACATGATGTTTTCTCGGGCTTCGAAATTGCAGGTGAGGGTTTGTTCAAATCACCGAGGGTTTCATTAGGCAACTTGATTCCTGGGTAGTTAGGATTGTTCTTTAGGCATGGGGGTAAATTAGAAACATAGTCATAGGGTTTCTCAGAGCATAGGCCATGAGAATAGGGGTACTCTTCTACTAGGAAACGCTCGATATCGGAGTCCGAGTCCTCACTGAGAACTATGGGCTTTTGGTTGATGTTTGGCTTAGGTTTATTCTGGGCAAGTCTCGATATCAATCGAGCATTCTTCTTACCCTTTCTTTCGACAGTAGGAATACCCTTAACTTTCTTACTCACAGGCTTCTTGTCAACCTGAGTCTTGTCTGTTATGATGTCAGGTAGGTCGATGTCAGGGCAAACTGAGGGTTTCACAGGGGGTAGAAGGACATGAAATGGCACGGGTGGCCCGACCGTAGTCTCACTAACCACAGCCTTGTCGATTTGGTCAGACTCTAGATTAGCAAATCCATTTCTAGACAGAAAGGCTTGCCAATTATCGCCATGAAGGTTTAAATGGTGGACGATGATGAGTCTAATCAAGCCTTGGTGAAACAAGCTGCTATCAGCCTTCTTGCGTTTGAACCTCTTAGACATCTTGTAAAGACTATGCAAGAAGTAATGTGGCATGTTCAAAGGATAGTCCATGAAATTCATCAATAACCGGAGGTGATAAAAAAAACCAAGCCATACCGACCTTCACAGGTCACAAATTGTTTCACAATTACCAAAAGATCGTGCCACCTGGGTTTAAGGGTGGAAATAGGCATACCTTTATCACAGGAGACAACCTTCCTTGATATGAATAGTAATGGCCACTGTACCTCATCAACTTTGGAGTTTTTAAACCATCGTTGGCCCGTGGCTGCTAGTCCTGTAGCAGAGCTTATGAATTCCTCATTGAGTTCAAGCTGTATGTCAACTACTTTATCCCTACACCCATCAAAGGTGAGGGCGAATTGTTGGGCAACCGTAAGGTTGAAACCCTTGAACCTCTGTATAAACACAAGCCAACCACTATCGTCTAAATCCTTTTGAGCATTATCGAAAAGAAACAGAGCTTGGCTACCATTTGGCTCTATGCGCACCACCGGTGCCATAGACAGGAGCACACGGTGAGTGAAGTGAATGGGCCAGGGTTTGAACACAGCATATGTAGGGGCAAAATGCTCACAGGGTTACCCAAAAACTAGAAAAGGTGAATTGGGATAGGGGGAAAACATTAATGACAGAACGTGCAAAGATGGTGGAGCTAGTTCAACCCATGCACAATAGTCATATCCCATAGTACAACCTCCGATGCAAATAACTATTCAACCCACTATTGCATATGTTAAAAACTATATCATTCAATCAACCAATGAAATCCATGGTAAATCGACCAAACATTAGCGCAAGAAATAATCTTAGCATAGTTTTAAAACCAAAGCAATAATTCGAAATCACACCAAGGGTCCGATCATATGAAACATGTGTTATGTGAAAAGTTTTATACCAAGGGTGAAACCATAACACCAATGTGTTTTCATGAAACCAATGATCAAAGAACATATAAATCAAATCACCAATGCATCTCAAACTCAATTAAAAGAATATCATTACAGTATTGTAAAACGAAGTCATAAAAATGCCAAATGAATAAGGATCTTGGAGTCTTGTCAACTGTGTAACGATAAGTAAATTTGGAAATGCAATGGGCATATCGACAAGAATGATTACAACAATACAGTGATGATTTTAATGTGACTTCGAAAACCAAGATTTCACACTTGCAGTCGTGAAAACAAGAACAAGGTAAGTGTGCAAATAGCGCAAAAATAATAGTGTCGTTTTATTCAAGGATTGCGACGAAAATCAAGGTTTGCAAAACACTGGTGTAGGCAGCTTATAAGGATAGTAGAAAAAATGCGAATTGGCTACCAACAATGGCGACACACTGGTAGAAGCAGTTATCTCTGGCAAAAGAACAAATTCAGATTAGGATAATGAGAAAAATTCTAACTCAAAAACAACAACCAGAAAATCGTATAAACATCATCAATGATCAAATATTCCAGCAGTGTTTAAAGGATGAAAACTGATAACAGTCTTAAGACAAGCGAGCCACAATATTAAAGATAAAATCCCCAATACTGTTCACAGAGCCACTGTTGCCAGCAGGCTTCCATAGCCTCGACAGGGTTGCCATTTAACCCACTCTAATATCCGTATCCTGCCAAGAAGTTCTGGATCAGAATAAAGGACATTTTAAGGTCAAGTTATCTCATTTTTGCCAATTTTCATATACCTGACATTGCTTCGCTTCCAGCGGGCCTATTCAGTACCCCGGTGAAGTTGTCTTGGCGTCATGCATGCATTTACCTACTGCCAGCAGACCTGTTCAGCATCTCGGTGGGTTTACAATCACTTCCCACAGCTCTATTAATGATTTACTTTGTTTTTTAACAATATATAGTCAAGCGTGGTGACGCTAAAAATTATGATATTTTAACATATTTTTTCAGACCTCAGCAAATTTTTTTAGAACTGTCCTTTATTAATATCCAGAGATGTTTCATTTACAGAACCAACTTTCTAAGGCAGGGAGACATCTTCTGAGTCATTCCCTTAAGGAATAGGGACAACGTAAAAAGATAATAGATGATCATGATAGACTTTACTCAAAGATCAAAATCAGTTAACTTCTTTCAAACAACAGTTTTTTGCCAACACAGATGTAAATTTCAGAAGTATACAAATTCAGAAGGAATTTTCTGTTTTCTTTGTCCGAATATTTCAGCATGCAGGTATGTGTATTTCCAAAAACACAAAGACTGATAAGCACAAAGGAGAAATCCAAACCAAACAACAAAATAAAAGCAAACAAAAGAAAAATATATGTACATAATATACAAGGGTTGTCATCAAGTGAAGTATCTTTTCAGAGCTTGGCCATTCACCGGATAGGTGTCGGGCTGCCCCTCTAGATTCTACAATCGGAAAGAGCTGGGACCCAACTTCTCAGCAACTAAAAACGGTCCAAGCCTTAAGTTTTGAAATTTCGTGTGCTCTCCCTTTCCCTCATGCGGTTTGTCCCATTTTAAAACGAGATCACCTACTTCGAAGTTCCTATAAGAGGCAGAGTTAAAATTGAACCATCTTTTGACCACTAGTTGATGCTGATCTAACTTACGTTTAGATTGGGATCTTACCTCTTCTAGTTTCATTAAGGCATTAATTCGGTTTTCCAAAGGGGGACAGTCTTCTTCTTGAATTTTCTATGATAGCTGAAGCGAAGGAAGAAGAATGTGTGGTGGCCGAATTGCTTCTCTTCCATAAACAAGAAAGAAAGGAGAGTTACCTATAGCAGCTTTTGGGGTTACTCTATCAGCCCAAATCGCGTTTAACAATGCATTGTGCCAGTTTTTGTGATTTTCAGCCACCGTTCTCTTGATGATTTTAATCAAATTCTTATTTGTTAACTCTGCCAATCCGTTGCCCTGGGGGTAATAGCTAGCAGAATACTTCAATTTAATTCCTTTTTCCAAAGCAAACTCGCTCATCTCAAGAGAGGAAAAGTAAGAAGCGTTATCGAATACTAAACAATCAGGGATACCAAAACGAGTAATAATATTCGAATTTAAAAAGGCAATTACCTTACTGGTATTGACAGTTCTTAATGTGGCAGCTTCAGACCACCAGGTAAAGTAATCTATGGCTGTTACGATAAACTTATGCTGTTGAGAGGATGGGGGATTGATTGGACCTATGATATCAAGGCCCCACTGCTGAAAATGAGAGTCTACTGAAACGGGCTGCAAAGGAAAGGTTGGTTTTTGTAACCGCCCTGATGCTTTTTGACAAATAATACACTTACAACATAAGGCATGGGTGTCTCTAAAAAGCGTGGGCCAATAATAACTAGCTCTCAAAACTTTATGAGTAGTGGTGTCACCACCAAAATGACCACCAGCTTCTCCTGCATGCAATTCTAGTAAGACTTTGTCTGCTTTGTCTTTCTCAAGACAACGCATCAGTACACCATCAAAATTTTGACGAAATAGGATACCACTAACCAAATGAAAGGAGGCAGAATTTAGTCTCAACAGTCTTCTTTTAGTGGGATTCAAGTGACGGGGGGCTGACCCATGCTCAAGAAAGAATTTTACATCGTCATACCAAGGACTGACAGAGTTTTGTGCACAGCAGATTGCATTTTGATTGTGTTGTCCTGGGTTTGACATATCATTTTCTTATTGCTGTCCTACAGCTGAGTCAGCAACTAAATTGCATAACCCTTGGCCTCTCACTATTTGAGCTGGGGTAATTTCTATGGCATACTCCTGCAAGGAGGTAACCCAGTTAGCCCTCTTTTCACCTAGTTCTTTCTGCACTAACAAATTCCTGACGGCTGGGTAAGGTACAATAACTTTCATCCTAGATTTCAAGAGATAAGATTGGAAATGCTTGACTGCTTTGAAAACAGTGTAGGCTTGTTGATTTACCACTGGGTAATTAAGTTCAGTGCCTTTGAAAGCAGAGCTCATAAAGGCAATGAGTACTTCATTGTTTTCAACGTTCTTTTGAGTTAGGACGGTGGTGTAGGAACGGTCAGAAGCAAAAGCGTAGAGCGTAAAGTCTTGCGAAAAGTCGGGGCTCATGAGAGAAGGAGCATCTATTATGGCCTTATTTATTGCATTAAAAGCTTGATTTTCTAAGGGTCCCCAATGATATTGGGCATCTTTGTTAATTAGATTCTGTAAAGGCCTGACCATTTCGGAGAAACTGGGGACGAATCTCCTCACGAAGTTAATCTGGCCTAAAAAAGACTGCATAGACCTTTTGGATGTAGGAGGGGGAAGTTTCAAGATGACTTGAGTCCTTTCGGGGTTGATAATCATCCCTTTTCTCGACACAATAAATCCTAAGAGTTTACCATGTTCTACTGCAAAGATGGATTTTTTAGGATTCAAGGAAATGTCGTATTTATGACATCGCTGCAGAACAGCTCTTAAATGAGCTAGATGATCGGTTTTGTTTTTAGAAAATACAATCACATCATCTAAGTAAACTATGACGGACTGGTTGATTAAACCCTAGAAATTGATGTCCATCGCTCTCTAGAAAGTGGCACCAGCATTAATCAATCCAAAGGGCATTTTTCGATAAGCGTAGGTGCCCCATGGGGTGCGGAAGGTAATTTTAAGTTGGTCTGGTGGAGACATCAGTACTTGGTTGTACCCTGAGAAACCATCCAGTAAGGATAGCCTCTCAAAACCAGATACCTGTTGAAGGATCTGTTCTATGGGTGGGACAGGATAGTTTTCTTTATCAGACCCTCTATTAAGATTTCGAAAATCGATGCATAGTTGGATTTCCCCACTTTTCTTGCGGATGGGGACAAGGTTGGAAACCCATTGAGTGTGCCTAACAGGAAAAATAATCTTAGCATTTAGGAGCTTATTTAATTCTTTTTTGATGGTCAGTTCAAGCTTAGGGTGCATTTTTCTCAATTTCTATTGAAAGGGCAAGGTTTGGGGTTTCATAGGAATGACATGTTGTATGATGTTAGGGTCGAAAGTTTTAAGGTCATCATACGTCCATGCAAAGACATCTTTAAA